>JARYGA010016751.1:0-40111 GCA_030545235.1 Helianthus tuberosus
TCATCACACACATCACAACACTCCAACTCTCTCTCTTGCTCCCTTACACTCTCGGCCAAACACCCCCCCTCCCCTACATCCATCTTCAAGTTTGGTTCATCACATTCCAAGTTCATACAAGCATCAAGGGTCTCGTATTAGGAAGCTTGGAGCAAGCGGAACACGAAGGACCTCTTTCGTTGGCTTTTATCCACCACATTTGCGCATAGATTCTTCCCTAGCCTTGAGATAGAGGTATAATGCTTAAAACTCGTGTTTGAACTAATCTAAAGTGGTTAAAAGGATTTGTATCGGTTAAATCTCGTTAAAATGCGAAATGATGCACAAAAGTCTACTAAAAACACTTAAAATGGTGGTTAATAGCTTATATGTTGTGTAAATGTTGTAGTAATTGATAGTGATGATTAATTAGACCCAATCTATGTTGTGGTAGCTCGGATCATCGTTTAACCCGGTATAGTCATGTTCTTGAATCATGACACAAAGCTATTTTAGAAGTAACAAGGGTTAAAAGGTGAAACCCTACCACACATGAAACATGAACTTGTGTAAAAATGTTTTACTTGTGTAAAAGTGTTTTAACTTGTACAATAGTGTTTAAAACTAGCGGATCTACGCATCTGCAAGTGGTATTTTCAAAGAACCACGTATCAAAGAAATCATGTATTTTAAGGAGATGGATCTTACAATAACAAGCATGATTTTTATAAACCACAAGTGTGTAAACACTTGTGAAATGAAAAGATCCGACAAATAACCGTTTTTGTAAAAGATGACGAGAAGTTGTAAAGACGGATTTCTCTAAAAACGAGGTTTTTACGAGATCAAAATTACTTTATATAAAGATCCACAAAATATAATGGGATTTACACTATAGTTTCGGAAAAGCTACAAGTTCATGCAATTATGCAACTTACATACTTGTCGACTAGTTTAATGAGTCGGAAATTGTTTGATTGATTAAGGAAGTTGTTGAAATTGATTTTGTAAAAGAAAATGATACGCTTGAAAGCGTGGCCACCTCCAGTTACAGAGGAAACTCTGGCGAAATTTTTCTAAAAACCTAACACTTAGAACTATTTACACTACAAGTGTTAGAATCATTTTTGACATGTTTTCAAAACATAAATTTCGCCATGACTTTATTTACTAAATATTCGGAGGTGGGATTTTCACAAAATTTAACGTGATAAATATATATATTTTTCACACACTGTTTATGATTATTTTGTGGAAATACCTAAATATTATTTTTAGGGTAAAAATAATATTTACGAACGTTAACGAATCCAAAATAATACGAACGCTTTCACCATAAATATGTATAAGTTACACCGGTAAGTATATTACCACGCAAGTATTAAAACGTAACTTACGCACTTACGGAAATATTTATGAACGCGTATTTTCACAACGTATTATTGGAGAACAATGATGTGAAATGAAAATATAATATTTTTGAGAAAAATACTTATATTTTGGAATTGGAAAGGTATATATATTAAGTGAGACTTAAGGATATAATTTGAACGCACATGTATTGAATCCCCCATCCTTGGGAAGGAGATTAACTACCAAGTATATACAGAACGTAAACACGAAATAGTTGTCTAACTATTTCCCAAAGATTTAACTATAAAGCTAAGGCACGGCCGTCCGTCTAATAGAATTAGCCCTTGTAGGTCGTCGCACAGCTTTCTGATTTGGAGTACTTGGTAGAGACGCACCGACTGTGAGTTCATGTCCCCCTTTTCTCTAACTGTTTTCAGTTTTCTTAACTGCGGGGGTGAAATACATGTTACTTTGTTTACAAGTACTTTATACACGGTATGGTTAGCGTAAGGAGGTTTACTACTTAGATCATGTGAATGGGTAGGCAGAAGTACCGAGGGACGTAAGCGGTAGATCTATCTGGGTGTAGCGAGCCCAACTCTAGGCCCAACAGAACGGACCTCTAAGAGGACCAACAGAACGGACCTTGAGTGACTTTGTACCCGACGCAAAAATCTGCTAGGTTGAGTCTTCCTACTTGCATTTCACACATGCTAATGGCCTTGCAAACCATTGGTGATCTCTTTTCCTTACACTGCTACATACCAGGGAACTTTTATACTTACAAGTGTTTTACATACTCACTTACACATGAACTCGCTCAACATTATTGTTGATTTTTCAACTTACATGTATTTCAGGAAATTAACAGGATCTGGCACGGTATGTTATGTTTTCCCGCTGCATAAGGGTTCCAAGGTCATCCCAGTTTAGGAAATGTGACTCTTTCCTGGACAAGTCACAGATCTTAGACTGCGTTTATTTCATGTTACTGTTTATGTTGTTCAAGACAATGTTTTATGTTACGGTGTTGTAAGTCCTTAAGACAATGGTATGTTACTCTGGTTTTAAAACTTAAATCAACGGATGATCTTGCATGATTTTATTTCATATAGCTTTGTTATGGTTAAGCTATGGTATTAAGAAGTCACACCAAAATAACCACGCTTCCGCAAAGCCAGGGTGTGACAGAAAGAGAAGAAGAGCAGAGGAAAAAGGGGGGTCGTGGTGTGCGTGTATTGTTCTGTGATTCCAAAAACCTTGAAGGAGAAGAAGAGCAGAGGAAAAAGGGGGGTCGTGGTGTGCCTGTATTGTTCTGTGATTCCAAAAGTTGAATATGGTTGAATATGATATGATTTTTAAATGATAATAATAATTATAATAATAATAATAATTTTTATTATTATTATTATTAGTATTATTATTATTATTATTATTATTATTATTATTATTATTATTATTATTATTATTATTATTATTATTATTATTAGGGTGGAGATACAATAGGAAGTTTATTTGGCTAGGAAGGCTAGGAAGTGATCTTGACCATCTATCTAGTTAATCAAGTGCCAAGATTAAATCAGGGATATTGAAGAAAAGAAAAGAGGCGCGTGAGTTTGTTTAGGGGCATTCTAGTCGATCCAAGCCAATAGTTTATCTCTCTTCCAATTCCCCCCCCATTTTTTAAACGTTAATAACTCTTTCATACGACATTATTTTTTTATAAAAATTGCACCAAAAAAACGAGCGTTTTTTTATCTTTAAAACGAGTATACTATTGCTATATTTTCAAAAAAAAAAAACTAAAAACCCAGTTGCATAAAACGCAATAGAAAAACCCCCAGTTATGTAAAACGCAATGAAAAAAAACCCCAAAAAAATGACATTTTTCTAAAACGCAATGCACAAAAAACACAAAGAAATGACTTATTTGTAAAACGCAATGAACAGAAAACACAAAGAAATGTCTTATTTCTAAAACGCAATAGCCAAAAAACTCAAAAGAAAATGTACTTTCTAAAACGCAATGGACTAAAAACACATAAAAATGTGTTTTACCTAAAACGCAATGCACCAAAAACACATAAAAATGTGTTTTACCTAAAACGCAATGCACAAAAAACACAAAGAAATGTCTTATTTGTAAAACGCAATGGCCAAAAAACACTTGAAAATGACTCATTCTTAAACGCAATGGACTGAAAACACCTAAAAAATGTGTTTTACCTAAAACGCAATGACTAAAAACACTTCAAAAATGTGTTTTACCTAAAACGTAATGACTAAAAACACTTAAAAATGTGTTTTTTCTAAAACGCAATAGCCAGAAAACACATAAAATCTCATATTTCTAAAACGCAATGGACATATAAAACTGTCTGGGAACTGTCTGTGACTGTGAACTGCCTGAATTGTCTACGAATTACTGTCTTCGAAATGGGCTCAACCCCAGCCAGGGGCTCTGCCCCTTGGACCCCGCCAGGGGCTGCCGCCCCTAGGACCCCGCTACCAGGGGCGCTGCCCCCGGACCCTCGCCATGATCGTAAAACGCAATGAGTAAATCGAAAACCCAGATCGTAAAAATGAAATTAAAGAATTTCTTACATGGATCGAAGTGATTTCTTCAACAATTGACGAAGTTTGAATGATAGAAACACTTATCAGCGCTCGAATCGAACGAATCGAGTGATCATCTCCAAAATCACCCGAAAAAACAAGATTTTTTATTAAATTAAACTGGGTTTTCTTCAAAAAAAAGTTGAAGAACACGTTGATCGGGTGTTTGAATCATTGATTTGTGATGAAAATCGCACTATAATGTAGTGATTATTGAGATAGAAAGTGAAGAAATGGTTGAAGATTGTGAGTTTTGAAAATGGTGGGTTTTGAAGTTACTGGGTTTTGAAAAGGAAGAAGAAATGGTTGGATTGACTAAAATACCCTTCCTCTTTATTTTAAATGTTGCCACATGTCATAATCCTATTGCTTCCTACACTTCCTAGCCAAAATAAACTTCCTATTTGATCTTTTCTCATTATTATTATTATATATTCTTTTTTTCTTTTTGAGTCCCTGTGTTTTATAGGGGTAATTTGGTCATTTAACACAACTTAACAACAAAATTCTAACTGGGTTAGAAATTTAAGCTCAAATGGTTAAAGAAAATGCTTATGGGGGCTCAAGTCGTTAAAATTTTTGTTTTTGTACTCAATTAGTTAAAACCTATAAAACACAGGTACTCAAAAAGTAATTTACTCTTTATCTTTTGTATCGAGCAATATTTAGATATTATACTTTTTTCTTTCACTCACATAATACAATGTTTAATGAATGAGAATGAATAGTGAATCTGTAAATATTGAGAATACAACGTGAGTCCTAAAAGTAAAATCTCATCCTTACTTTAGAGATTAAGAATAGAAGATTGAGAATAGAAAGTGAGTCCTAAAATCTCATCCTTACTTTAGAGAATGAGATAGAGTGAGAAAATGAATTAAACCATAAAATTTTCCTCATATTTTAGAAATTGGTTAATACACAGACTCCAATGAGAATGTTCTAAAACGAGCAAGTTTGATTATTATTTATCTCCATCTTCCTTAAATTTTAATTACAAAAAACTTAGATTATTTTTTGGACGGCTAGATCACCTGGTTAGGCATTTGGCCTTTGATCACCAAGGTCATGAGTAGGAATCTCGCAGTTGGCATATCACTGGCAGTTTAAACCGGTGCCACAGTTCATCCCTCGCAAGATTCGATCCTAAGACCTTCCGGGCAGAAACCCCACATAAGTGGGTAAACCTTTCCACCTCCCCCAAACCAATTCGTGTGCAGATCATATATGCATATTTTTAATCTAACTTCCATATTCCTATCCATACTATCAATTAGCTTTTTTTAATGTTTCATGGTGTTATATCCCACGTATAGTTTTTTTTAATTGATTTTTCATTACTAGCCTAAAATAACCCAACTAACTTCTATTAAAATTAACAATTCACAAGTGTTAGTAAAATAACCCAAATCACATTAATCGTACAACTCGAGACAGAACTCCAATGACTGAGTCAGGCAGAGCGTTGACATGCATTACGGAGTCCTAGATCAATCGGGTGTAACACAAGACAGAACTCCAACAACTGAGTCAGGCAGAGCCTTGACATGCGTTACGGAGCCCTAGATCGATCGTGTAGGGTAACAAATAGGGTTATAATACTTACAACGAGGCAGAGTTTCGCTTTATAGGGGTATTATATCCCAAGAATAATTTCTATTATAAGTTGAGAGAGAAAAGAAAGTTTTGAACGGCGATCAAATGAGGCCGTCGACCTCTATATATAGGCTGGCCGAAGGCGGCTCGCGGCCCGCGACCAACTTAGGGTCGGCCTCCGTGGCCCACGAAGAAGGTAGGTTAGGCCGTAGGCTTGGCCAGTCAGTGAATATAGCCTTGCCACGTGTTGACATGTGGCGGCATGGGTGTCCGGCAAGCAACCAGGGCTCGCGCCCTGCGACAGTCATAGGGGGTCCGGGTCGCAGCCTGCGACAACCGCATATTTTTGTTTTTATTTGATTTTTATAAATATTAAGGTACTTCGGGCCCGTTTTTCGTTTACGGGATGTATTTGAGGACGTTAGGGGTTATGTTAAGGGGTTTTAGGAGGGTTGTTATTTTATATAAATAGACTAAGCAGACTAAGCCAAACAACATTTAAAAAACAACTGATTGATTAATTAGTTTTCCCATCACAAAAGCTAATCTAAATATTTTTTTAAACTCATTTTAGAAAAGTTACAATCCAGTAAGTAGTTTTCGAGTTAAATAAGCAATCCCAAACACCCTCTAATATAGCATTTCAAATTAAGCAAATAAATTTGACATGTTATAAACCAAACGTCGTTTATGTTAGTGGTATCTAGTAATTGTGTTCATGATTTGGTTTGAAGGGTTTTTAGGCATGTCGTTAGCGATAATTTATGGTCATTATATATATTATATTATATGTACTACATTTATCAACTTGTGTGAATAGTGATTTGGGTTTTCTTTTTTATTTTTTTGGTATTTTTTTGTCCTTTTGCTTTTTTTCTTTTTTTTCTTTTTGTATTATATATATTTATACCTCTCAACTTTCAGCATTAACACTTACAATCATTTAACTTTCTAAAGACTTTGTAATCGAGTTTTACGTGTTTATTTTTATGTACATGGTATAAATTCAAGTTGATTTACATTTCGCCGTAAAATTTTCCCGAGAATGAGTCGGGTCAAATATAATATAATCTTATACTTATTATTATGTACGGTTCGGTTGGCTACGTTTTGACGTAAATTTTATTATTTTTTTCCGTAAATGAGTCGAGTCATATATAATACGTTTTCGTGCTTAATTGTATGTACGTTTTCAATTGACCTATGTTGTTTTCAATTGACCTATGTTTTGACATAATTTTTTTTCGAACACCGCAACAACGCGCGTGACAATTTAGTAGTTGTAAACAAAAACCAAACAATTGACAATTAAACCAAACTAAATGTTAGTGGTATTTGGTAATTGGGTTCATGATGTGGTTTGAAAGGTTTATATATAGGCATGTCGTTAGTAATATTTTTTAGTAATTACACCCTTATACAAAAAGCAACTTAAAGTTGCCTTTAACCATCATCGCATCACTTCGGAGAAGGCACCGTTTCATTCACAAATGATGCGTGGCTATTATCACACGTGTACACTAATCCATATCCATGCAGAAAGTCACAATGCCTCTAAAATGGACCGATGCACCGTTTAACTTTGGGAAAAGACGCGACGATTAAATAATAGAATGGAAGTTCATGTCGATTACGAAAAGCAACCTTTAAACCGTCGCACCCTCCGACGCTAATTAATTTCACCACCGTCACAAACGACGCCTAACCGTAACATCACCATCTATACATGTGGTTTCATATTTTCCTCTGTTACCGACCGATTATCAGACGCAATCAATCAACTGTTACGCGCTTGATCTGGTCGCTGAATCGGTTTTGAGATTTAGTGTTTGGTTTGGATATGATTTTAACAGACCTTGGTTCCGTCTGTATGAGTTTAAATATGATTTCAACAGTCCTTCAAAATTTTGGATATGAATTTTTAGAATTGGATGGAGACAGAAACAGGGGGTAACCTACGATTAATCATTTTCACAAAACCGGTTGTGTGCGAATGTATTACTTGGATCAAAAAATCTGATTAGTCATTCAGGACTTGAAGACGAATTGATCTCAATTTTGCTCATGAAGATGTATTCACGAACACTATCCAGATGATGATAAATAATATATATGAATAAAAGGATTTAAATAGTGAAAAGACCGCGTAATTTTTGTTATGCATAGCGATGATAGTAGGCGACGACAATAACAGATCGACACGACTACGAACTGTTATAGGCGATACCGTAAATGACGAGGGTGGTTTTATCAAGTTTAATCAGAACAGTCCGGTTAAATGTCAATAATTAGTCCATGAATAAACCGTCTGGTCATAGCGATCTGGCGGTTTGCCGGTTAGGCGATTGGATCGGTAAGCTTAAATATATCTCTTTTAATTCTTTTTCCCTTGCTTCTTTTCCCATGAAATCCCCTCGCTCAATTTCAATGATGAAGTAAAGCAAATGCAGGATTGAAAACAAAGGTGTTAAAGGCAACGACGGTTTGCTTGCAGATTTGCATTCCATTTGCCTAATAATATGCATGAGGCATGAGGGTGAGGATAAGGAATGAGATAGTAAAATGAAAAATTATAAAAGGTGAATGAATATAACATATAGAGATGTATTTAGGAGAAAGAAAAATTGAATAATGAAATACATAGTGGCATTAAGGTAAAATCAAATACAGAAGACAAAGTGATCTAAAATATTTTCATAATCTACGTCTCGCCGCAACGCGCGACAGACGCTACCTCGTTGTAAACAAAAACCAAACAATTGACAATTAAACAAACCCAAATTAATGTAAAGGTTACTAACGATTTTCTTTTCTTTTCATGTAATGCTACAAAGGATAACAAAAGCCAAACAATCGACATTTAAACAAAACCAAATTAAACTAAAAGTTACAAACGATTTTCTTTTCATTTCATTTAATTCTACAAAGGATTATAAGCTTATAAGTTTAGGTCACCTGTTATGGGCTCACGCCCCTGGTGTCTGGTGATGTAGTTTTTTGGGCGTTAACGGGGCCTTAAAGACCGCCCATTGGGGTGTGAAAGATTAAATGAAGGTTAAAGAGTGGAGGTTGTGGGTTGGGTAGCGCTTGTGAAAGGTGAATGGTTAATCGGCTCATTTCCATCAACCAATCAAATACATTTTAGATTTTAATATTATTATAGTGGGTATGAAAAATTGTGAAACGAAAACAGAATGCAATGAAAAAAAAGTAAGTAGAAGTAAATGTTATGTGACGTTAAACAAAATGAAACCATAATGCATACCTATGTGAAATGCTACAAAAACTACACAAAATTTCATATGTTCGATTTTGCATTTATCACATGAAAACATAAAGAGTACACTTTTCATGTAAAATACAAGATTTTCTACTTTAAAATTGTTCGAATCCTGATATTTTATAAGAAACTTGGCACTTGTCAAGATAAAAATAAAGCATACAATCCTATTACACATAAAGATAAACTTGACAATCCTACTAATGAGTATTTTAAACTAATTTTTCTAAGCATTGCCAGTGTTTTCCGGTTTTAACGGTTGGGATTTTTTGTTTAAACTGCAAACCAAACCGACTAACCTGATTCGAGTGTTTACAAGCCAGTTGACCATAAACTTTTAAAAAATTTGGCCACGAACACGACCGATAACCATCATGTTTCATCGGTTTACCAAAAACAACCTTTCCCCGCAAATAAATTATTACGAAACTCAACTGACACGCTGCTATATTATATAAATCAACCTAACACGTCTATTTTTTAGGTGGTTTATAATAATTCATTTGAAGGCTGTTACAAAGCTAGTTTCAATTCACAAGCACCTCTAAAAATTCCTTAAACATGTTCCCAGTTTAATACTTGGTGATTATGGAAAAGGAATTGGAGAGACTTGACCCATTTGCCCATCATCTAATTACAGATTTATTAGGCTACCGGGTATGGGGATGGTTGTTTGGGTCATAGATTGTCATGTGGGACTATGGAACCACCGTTACACTACCCCCTGTGCAAACTATTGTGGTTCGTATAGTTTAATCCATGACAACCATGACCCTCTTTCAATTAATTAGAGGATTTCAATTGGTTGGGGAGGGAAATGGATGATAATAAGGGTCATAGTCCACACCATAGAGGGTAGTGGATTAGGTTGGTGAATGAGAGTGAAGTGCTATGACGTTGACATGGAGGGTGGTCGTGATCATTTGGGTCATTACCACACTACATAATCTTACTATTTAATTATAATTATAATTATATTATATTATAAATATAATTATATTATATTATAATTATAATTATATTATAAATTATAATTATAATTATATTATAAATATATAAAAAAATCAACTTATAAATAGTGTAGAGTCCATCTTGTCAACTACATTGAAAATTTTTCGAATTAAACTTGGAAAACTCTAGAAATGATGGTCAAATGTTGTCGGCTAAACAAACACCAAATAGGGATGGAGATACAAGTCTTAGAAAAATTAGTTGTGGAAGTGAGTGGTGGAGGCGATACACGAAAACATGAATAACTAGAGTGTGGAATAACATTGTGAAATCTTTTTCAAGAACGATAATTGACGGTACCCCGTTGCGTAAATTTTTTTAAAGTGTTGTCGGTAATGGTAGTAACACTTTGTTTTGCTTGGACCCTTGGCTATTTAATGAACCCTTAAAAGATATTTACTCTAATATTTTCAATCTTGAGTATAACAAAAAGTGCAGTGTTAACAACAGGTTAAGTAGTAATGGAGATGGATCTATCGGGACAAATTGGAGCTCGGGGATCGGACACAGATGTTTTCTAGTGACATCGGAATTAAATTGGCTTATGAGAGACTTGGGGGTGCCACTTTTGAAGATAGGGAAGACAAATGGACATGGATTGTAGTGGATTCGGAAGAGTTTTTGGTTGGACCTGTGAGAGGAGCCTTAAATAAAGGAGTAGACCATAGCGTAAATTATGTGATGAAGTGGTGCAAATGGGTTCCAACGAAATGAAACGTTTTCGCATGGAGAGCTGAAATGGGGAAAATTCCTACAGGATCGGCGCCCAGAGATAGAAATATCGAGATCAAAGATGATTCTTGTCCTCTGTGCGGTTCGAGCGAAGGAACGAGCAATCACCTCTGCACGTCTTGCTTGGTGGCGAGTAGGGTTTGGTTGTACATTGCGGCATGGTGTAGAGTTGCTCCTTTTATTGTCCACATGTTTAGAGAGATTTTGGAGCTTCATAACCATGTGGGATTGAAGGGTTTGGCTAAAGAGATTTTCCACGGGATTATTATTATTAGGTGTTGGAGTATCCGGCGAACTAGGAATAGGGTTAAATTCTCCAACATTCAATTTCGAGTGGAAGATATCATTAGTGAAATTAAGCCGGTTGGATATCTTTGGATCAGTAGTAGACCAAAAGCGAGGTCAATGTCTTGGACCGAGCTATGTAACTTTATAGTTATGTAATTTGTTTTCTTGAGGCTGCCCCATTTTGGGGTTTTGTGGTTTCTAATAAAGTTTACTTAAAAAAAAAACAAACAAAACAAACAACAAACGATTTTGAATTTTTATTCTTTTAAGTTTAATTATTATAATTACCTTTGTAAATATTTTACGTCTTCCAGATAACTTTTAAAATATAAAGTTTTATAAAATTTTGAGTACACCGTTGCGATGCATTTATTTCTTATCTACGCCTTGATGTAAATTTTATTTAAAACAGGGTTGTGAATGTCTGTTTTTTTCCCACGTTTCAATGTACAAAACAAAGTTCCTTCTTTCAACAAATTTGCACTACAACTCCTGAACATTTGCGGCGTGTTTGTTTTTATCAACGTTTCCATAAGATTTTTTTTCCGCGGGGTTAATGATAATGTAAAAGTCGTCATAATCAGGCATTACAAGTTTTAACACACCCGATGATCGGCATGAACTATAGTTTACCTTATATCTCCTTTAAGTTTTAATTTCACCGGTTATTTCGTTTTCATGGTTTGCAATCGATGTAAAGAACGTGTCCACGTCCTTTTGTGTATATTACGATTTTATTTTTGGATTTTCTTTTTTCAGTTTATATAGTGACTTCAAGTACCATACCTGTGTCGTAACGAACCAAATCGACACTGACCGCCGTAGCGCACGGGTTTAAAAACTACTTTTTAATATGTAACAAGTAACTTTTGGAATATAGTAAACGTTTCTTTTTCCTAATATAGCAACCAACTTTTTAGGTAAAGTTTACCTTTTCCTAATTGGACCATCAAGATTTTACATAATGTTTTGGTTTTTATTATTTGTCCACCATGGTTTTTCTTTTAACTTTGTAAATAGTAAAAATGTTTTGTTTTTCTTAACATTATTGGACATACAAAAGAATAGATGATTTCTGAAAGCCAAAACAACTAAGAAGATCAAGAAACAAGCAACAGATGATACATTTTCCTTCCAAAGATAGTGAATCTTGAACACCTATTAAAAAATATGTTGAAGACATCAAAGATCAATTCGAAGGCATAAAACCTCTGATGGAGATAGATCCACTGTTTGAAGGCCAAAGCCCTGTTGGAGAACATAACTTATCATGGAGACCAAACAGATGTTTGATACAAACAGATAGCGATTAGGTCAATGTAACAGTGTAATGCTAAGAACAGATGTTTTATGTAATAGATCAGGTGTTAGATGTCTTTAGATGTATGCTAACACTGTGGAATCTTTTATGTTAGAAATGTTAGATGTCACTGTTAGGGTGACGTCAGCTGATTTCAAACATACCTTTCATACTAGTATAAATATATCTCATGTGTTAGAGATCTATTTTATCACTTTATAGACCTTCATTTTGTACGAACAAATCTATCAATGATCATGCTCAGGGGCATTTTGCAAAATCATTGTTGTAACTATAATCCTTTGATTATTAATGCGGAACAGTTTTGATATAACTTTCCACTTTTGTATGATCATATAATTCTGCATTTGTTGGTGCATATTTCGTACGTCTGCCACTGTGCGAATAGTTAGATAGAGCGTGTGTTGAATATTGTATAGAATAGGAGATAGTTAGACACGGTTTTGTAATTGTTGGTCCGGCTAGGGGAGGATCTAGTCGCCTAATCCTTGTTGTCAAACACGCCCGGTTGTGCGGAATCCAACCGGAGATGCAAACCGAGATCGAACACGACAAGAACACGAGATGAACACCGAGACTCAACGATTAACACCAATGTATTAATACGTATGAAAAGTCAATTACAAATCAATGTTTACAAAACAATCTTTGCAAACTCTCTCTTGAATCTCTCGGGTTCTTCTCTTGTGCGGTTCTGCTTTTGTCTCTCTTTCTGTTCTTGTGTCTGCCTCCTCTACCGAAATCACACTGTATTTCGGTATATATATGAGGTCTTCACTTGTGCGATTGGGTATGGGTTCGGCCCATGTAAGTAATAAAGGCCCAACATGCATTCTCTGAAATTTGATTGGCCCAAGCTTGTTGTATCATGCATTCTTTACGTGAATTTCAATGGCAGCCATTTCTAATTGCATTTGGTCAAAGTTGTGACATCATCATGACATCATCATGATGATGTCATGATGATGTGTCAAGCGGGAAACGACTCACGGCGCTCCGTGCTTCGCGTGACGAACTCTGGGACGCATGACGGAGGAATGTCATGACGTCGGGCTTGAGCCGAACCTAACCGGGTCGAACCGAACCAAGTCGCGTCGAGTCGAGTCGCGTCCACATATATGTATCAACAAACTCCCCCTTGGACGCTACTCGCGAGATTCGCCTTTCTTGTCTTCTATGTCGGAGGATCTTCAAAGTCTTCACGCGTTGTAAGTAGAAAGTGTATCAACAAACTCCCTTTTCATTTAGGTAGTGTGTCAATAAACTCCCCCTTAAAATGAACTCTCCAATGAGTTATGCTCGTGAATCTTTTGACTTGTCAATTCTTCAGATCCTTGTGGTGTTGATGAAGGGTCAGCGGCAACTCGATCATTTTATACTTTGAGTGCCTCCACTTCGTGTCTTCATTCCAAAGCTTGTCATCGAACATGTTCTCCTGGCCTTTAGCATCTGCACATGCAAGAAAGCTAAACGCATAATGAGAACAACCGCTTGGAATATAGTTAACATTTAAACAAACGACACATATGAGATCAAATCTCAATCAAACACCAACCGACAACAGTTTGAAAGTTTAGAAAATGTACAATTTTAGTCCTTTAACTTTCAAAACTTGTTAACTTCGACAGTTTATGAAGGTGCAATTGATTTCCGGCTTACGATCAGGATTTTGGGTAGGATAGACTCGAGTTCCAACATCAGTCAATCAAAAATAAACTAGAAGCAAAATCTTTTTGGATTTTATAAAGTTTTATATTAAAACACACCTAAAATCTTTTTGAAATTTTTCATTTTTCAAATGTAAAGACGGAAAGCAATAAATAAATATATACACGATGCATAAACTGAAAACAATAAATAAATATCTACAGACATTCTTTTTGCGAGTTTCGAGGGTAAGAGAATCATATCAGTGTACGGTCATGCCAAAAGGCTCTTTTTGTTCAATTAGTTAACATTTAGATAAGCATCCTATAACGATTATCGGTATTGTTGTCCACTTAAGCTCAACTTATCATTAGTAATCATGGCGAGGGGATACGTTAAGGTATGAATTATACTTACCGACCGGTGTTCATCCACATCACGACACATTCCCGTATCAAGGTATGCACGAGGGTTCATCTTACCGGTGAGTATACCGATTATCATCTGTTTGACCGTATATGATGTGAGATTCTCACTTATTTTGATTGAAAACAAGCCCTATGTGATAGAATCACTTATTGATGAGGAACTTGATTTTCGATGCATGAGGGCACAAGAGCAAGTCCGTGAACAGGTCAGTACTTTCGTACAGCAGAGAGACGAACTTGACTCCCGGATAAATGTGATATTTTATCACTTATTTGTTTGGACATGTGATTGTTGATCACTTATTGAGGTCGAATGCAATATGTACACGTATGTATAGTATCATGGAAGATCTAGACTTGCGTCCCCGTTATTTTTCGGTAAAAGATACAACCATGATACCCAGAAGATAAGCAGCATAAAGACCGAATATCTCAGAACCTCGGCAATCTCTCAAACGAAATTTCGGTACTAAGACCATATGCCAATGAATGGTTCCCACCCAGTCTTCAGTCGATTTAAGTTTATATCACCCTGCACACTTTAAAATGACTGTGAGCCTACCGATACATCTTATATAGAGCTGCTTATCGCTTTTTCATTTAAGGTTTAAAGAGGTTTGGACAGACCACTGATGTACTATCATTTTCTCTTTTTCTCGCCAGGAAACTCATTTTTGTTTTTCTATTGTTTTTGTGCTTTTGAAATTTTTCGATGTTTTTGGATTTTTCAAATTTTGGATTTACTCCCCCTAAAATCAACAAACTAAGATAAAATTTAAAAACACAAAGGTATTTACAAAAATGACTTTCCGATGTTGGTTAACTCATGTTTTACCTCAATGCCGTTTACCAAAATTAATTTTTAATCTGAAAAGATTTATCGAATTTTGGAAAAATCAGTTGGCATATCGGTTAGCGGTGCGGACCATGACAACATTGTCTGGTCAAAGAGTGCTGCGAGAGGATAGCAATTTATAAAGTAGCTTAAATATCGACAAGTAAAGGAGAGATTAGAATTTTAAAACCGTATCCTGCAACTGCTTCGTGCATTGCAAGGAATCTGAGTGCTCTCCCAAACAGGATATCCACCCGGTGTGGATTTCAAAGTCGATTCTTTGTAGCTACTGAGAAGTCTCTTGACAGCAACAAGATCATAAACCTTTGGGTCCGGCTGGTCTTCCACATTTCACCAGCGAAGGTCTTTATCTTTCTCTTGAGAAGTAGTGTGCGGTTGTTCAACCCATGCCAAGGCATCCGCACACCCGGTTGGTTTGTTCAACAAACACATTTTCTTCAATCACACCGCGAAGAAATGTACACTGCACGTTCATCTTGTTAAATTTTGAATCTTCAGACGTGCTGCAGGTGCGTATATTTTGATTGAATCTATCCTGGGGACCCGATCAAAGCTTGATTGTAAAAGGCTTTGCATTTTTGTCGAAGCTTTTCAAACTCATTCAACAGACACTTCTGTTTCTCTTTTCCTTTTCTTCTCTTCTCTCCATCAAAGGCAACAATTTCTTCTGTCGCCTATTTTGTGCATGGACACTCCACTATCAACAATCTTACGACTGTCGAAAGTTCCTCCTGGAATATCCTACACACTCATTCAAAGATTAGACGGAGAGGGGGACCCAAGCCTTTGTGGACTTGGGTCGTCCTTGATCATCAAGAAAAGTGATCTCAATCACCTGATGATTAGGAAAAAGAACCTCAGGTGCTCCCCCTGATTGAATTACCTGCTTTGGTTTCCAAGCTGTTTGTCCTTTACCAGTATTTGTATTAATTGTTTTAGCATTTACTGGTTTTGCAGTTTTAGGTTTTGCTTGAACAGGTTTTTCTTCTTTGACCTCTGATTTTAAGGCCTTTTTAATTACCTTTTGATTCTTTTGTTTTAACTTCTTTTCCCTTTCTTTCAAGACACGGGGGTCTTGTTTCGGGGAAACAGGTCGTTTTTGGTAATTGGTTTCTTGGGGAGCCTTCAACTTTTGCAGGTATGGGCAGTATCTTACAATATGCCCAATTGTGCCACACTCAAAACACATTCTCCGCGCTACAAACCTCGGAGAAACATGTTGATGACCAGACGAAGAACCAGACCATGAACTTTGTGATCTAGATGTACTTGGACCTAAATCACATCCGTTGGAATGTTGGGTGTAATTATTCTGATCATTTCGTTTTAAAATTCTAACTTGTTTTATAAAATCAATGTTAGATTTATCCTGAAATGTTTCAAGTTTATCTGTACCCTTGGATCCAACAAAGTTCACTTTCTGTTCTCTTTTCTTAACAGGAGCTCTTTTGTTTTGCACCTTTTGCTGTTGAACTTTAGGTGCTTGAACATTCTTGTTCTGAGCCTTCTTTCCCTGTCCCTTACCTTTCCCGGAGTTCACTTGTTGTTTTCGCTCAATTGGTTGTTTTTGGTTTCCGTATTGTTTTCTAATTTGTTCACACGGAATTGGATCACATTGAGTGACGGTAACTTTGCCACTTTTGTTCCCCAAAAACTTTTCAATACATCCTTCAAAAATTTGCTCAATTAAATCTTGATTTACATTTTTAATTGGAAAATCTTTGTTAGAGTAGATTTTGTCATCTCCTTTGAGCGTGTACAACAAGTTATTCCCTTCACAACTAGAAACAAGGGACTCCATTCCTTTTGACATTTCAGTCTTACTCGGTTCCACTGGTGGATCACATAAGATGTGATTCTCGATTGGAATATCTGTTGTAACCGAGTTAGACTGTTGGTTCACAATCACTACAGACTCATCATCAGATTCATCATCCGAAGAATCAGTATCCTCAACAGTGGGAGGACTCTGTTCCTTAACACACGATGAATCTGTCACATTCTCAGATTCAGATTCAGATTCAGATTGACCAGAGGATGATGTACCAGTTGTGAACCCGAGGCCTGCTGCAAAATCATCTAGATTGAGTGGCACTGTAGGTTCAAAACGGGGCATATCCTCATCATCAGGCGATTTGGAGTAATTGTGATTCATTGGGGGAGGACATGATTTGAATCCATTACACTTCCTATCCCCCTTTTTCTTCTGAACATCAATAATGTGATCCAAAACATAGCGGGAATTGGAATAGCTTTCCAATTTCTGCTTAATTGTCTCACATTCACATCTAGCTGTTGCTAACTCAACCATTTGCTTTTCAATTGTGTCAATTAAATCATTGTTAACATGTTGTTTTCTCAAAACAGCCCTTTGTAATTCAGAAACATCATGTTTTAATGACGCAATTGTTGCTTTAAACTCCTTTTCATTTCTGGTTAAAAACAAGTTAGCTTCAGTTGCTTTCGAAAGATCAACAATCAATTCTTGATTGTGTTTGTGTGTGACTTCAAATTTACTTTCCTGTTCAGCATATTTAACCTTTAAGCTATCACAATTTTTACAGCTAACTACAGTGGGTTCATCGACACTTACCTGACCTGATGAACTGTCGACATTAGCCATAAAGGCTGAATGGAGAGAAGACGAAGTAAAAGCAGCTTGATCCACCAAATTAGATCTTCTTTCAGTTCCTGCTGCAGCTTCTCCCAAAAGCTCATCAGTATTTGCATCGACTGACGCACTTGATGTCTCATCCACATGATCATTGCCTGAAGTGGAAGATTCTTCATCTGAGCTTCCACTATAACCAGAACTGTCTTCATCTCCAGAAGATGCATCACCATTGTTGACATTCTTGACAATTTCAGCATAAAACGCAGTTCCTCCTTGATTTCCACCTCCACATTGTACAGACCAGTCACACCCATCATCGGCTTTATTTGAGCTGGACGTGGATCTACTTGTTTGATTTATGAAAGGATTTTGGTTGCCTTGTTGAGGTTGGGCTTGAGGTGGTTTCCAAAAATAGGCAGTTGGATCAAATTTGGGTTGAGGTGTGGCAAGTGCTCGCATCCATGCAGTTTTGTCGAATTCTGGCTCAGGTTGTGTAACTGATGATCGTGAAGATGTTAGAGTCCACGCGGTTGGATCCCACTGATCGTTTGTTCCCATTTTATAAAAATTAATATATTAAGTGAAAATGATTTAAAAATTTGAAAAACAAGTTTTCCCTTTTTAAAATTTAATTTTCACAAACTATGTTAATATCTCGAATGATAACAACCAGCCGAAGGATCTCTGATCGAAAGACCTGAAAAACACAAACTTGTTAAACTTAAACAGACTAGGATCGAAGGATCAATACTTGTTCGAAGGATCAACAGTGTTTCGAACAATGATCTTAATAACTTGTGCGATCCAATAAATCCAAATTAAACAAATCTTGTGTGATTCAAAACGGCAGCCCAAATAGTAATCAGAAGCCCACTATAAAAGCCCACTATCTTGTACGATTAAACAAGTCTTGTGCGATTGGACACTTCTTGTATGATCCAAAACTTGTATGATTGGGATGTCTTGTGCGACTGAAACAATATAATATGCAACCAATAATCTTGTGCGATCAAGTCAAACAGCCCAGTTCAATATAAGGCCCAATTCTGGAAGCCCAATTCTTGTACGATCTGATTAACTGTTGTGCGACTGATATGAGTTGTGCGACTGAAATGTTTGTGTGATCATGCAATTCTTGTGCGGCTGGAGCCCAAACAAAGGTTCCACAGAAGCCCAATTCAAGCCCAATCACTTGTACGAGCCCACTGTCTTGTGCGTTTGAATGTTGTGTGAGCCAGCTTGTGCGATGCAACCTTGTGTGATCCAACTATCTAATTTGACTTTCTATCACCTGACACAAAAGCAATCCACTTTCTGCTACACCATTTCCAAGTAACCAACCTAATGATGTTGTCCTTTTTTTTTTTTTAATAAAATCACAATTTTCAAAAATACAAACAACTATCACAAACACTTGACCAAGATTAAAAAGGTGAAAATATCAAGAACCGTTTGAAGATAGGATGAATATTTGAAGAACAACCCAGAAATTTATGAATTTTCCGGTAAACTTATGAGTTTTCCGGTGAACCGTAAATTTCTGAAACACAATTTTTGCATAAAACGTCACTAAAAACCCACTTTTAACAATAGAAAATGAAAAATAACAAGGTTTTTATGTGAACTTCCAGCAAAATATGAAGATTTTCGAAGCTAGAAACAGAAATTTCCAGAAAATACAAGCTTCTAAACCCGAAAAACAACCCGAAAACACTCGGTTTTAACAAGGAGAAGAGCCACGGCTCTGATACCACTTGTTGGTCCGGCTAGGGGAGGATCTAGTCGCCTAATCCTTGTTGTCAAACACGCCCGGTTGTGCGGAATCCAACCGGAGATGCAAACCGAGATCGAACACGACAAGAACACGAGATGAACACCGAGACTCAACGATTAACACCAATGTATTAATACGTATGAAAAGTCAATTACAAATCAATGTTTACAAAACAATCTTTGCAAACTCTCTCTTGAATCTCTCGGGTTCTTCTCTTGTGCGGTTCTGCTTTTGTCTCTCTTTCTGTTCTTGTGTCTGCCTCCTCTACCGAAATCACACTGTATTTCGGTATATATATGAGGTCTTCACTTGTGCGATTGGGTATGGGTTCGGCCCATGTAAGTAATAAAGGCCCAACGTGCATTCTCTGAAATTTGATTGGCCCAAGCTTGTTGTATCATGCATTCTTTACGTGAATTTCAATGGCAGCCATTTCTAATTGCATTTGGTCAAAGTTGTGACATCATCATGACATCATCATGATGATGTCATGATGATGTGTCAAGCGGGAAACGACTCACGGCGCTCCGTGCTTCGCGTGACGAACTCTGGGACGCATGACGGAGGAATGTCATGACGTCGGGCTTGAGCCGAACCTAACCGGGTCGAACCGAACCAAGTCGCGTCGAGTCGAGTCGCGTCCACATATATGTATCAACAGTAATGGTAAGGTCCATCCGAACGGATGGCAATCCGGACGAATGGACATAGTGTAGGTAGTTGTCTATAAATAGGGACTTGGGTTTCCCATTTGGAGAAACTTTTGGATCCCAAAGGGGACATGCTGTCCAACTGGTCTCGTGGTGCTATAAAGTTGAATAATCAATAGAGACCAGATTGTAAGTGACTGCTCGGTGTCGTATCTATCTTCTACTCCTTTCTTAGTCGTAATAAACGCACCGAACACGTCGTATCGGGACCAAGGCTCCGTCAAACTCGCCGGTTCCTGGATTAGCAGTGGTATCAGAGCTACGGTACCAATTTAATCGATCTAATAGTCGGTTAAATCATCCAAAGCTCATCAATTTTGGGTTAAACGGGAGTTTTGACGTTGAAGAGAGAAAATCATCAAAACAAAGATCAATTCACGGATGGATTTTGGAATTGAAGACACCATTCTGTTCGGAATTGATTCGCGCACAATCCTGTGAAGTTTCATCATGAAATTCACACAAATAAAGATTCTGGATCGAAAAAACGTGATTTGGAGTGTTCTTGAGCTGTTAGAACATATCCGATCGGACGACCATCCGATCCATATCACTATCTTGCTTGAATGCTTATTGAAGGTTTAACTACTTTCACTTGAATGATCATTCGATCGGATGACCATCTGATCCACAAAACATAAGTTTGTTTTTATATCCTTCGATCGAATGACAATCCGATCGGACGACCCTCCGATCGGATGACCATTCGACAACATGCCATTCGACCAGATGATCAAATACCTAAAAAAGGCATTTTTGATCGCAATGACGAGGAGAGTCTCCAGAAAAAATTTGGTGATTGAAATTTTTTCGGGGTTTTAACGATCAAGCTGGGTTGTTCTGGGACATCGTCTGGGGCTTCAGTGAACATATTTGATGATGCGATCATGGATTTTGAAAATTAGTGGGGTAGTCATGATGCTGGTGCAGAATGTTTATCATTCACGGTATCTGACTATTTATGGGCCAAAACGTAAAATCCGCAATGATGAAAAACAGACGTTTTGAGGAATATTGTCATAATTTCGGCATAGTCGAGATTTTCACAGATAAAAGAGGACTGAATTGCTCAGTTTGAAGGGGAATTCAGTAATAGAGACGTCAAAATTTGAAAAAACGAGGGGGAATAAAAATTTCAATGCCATATGTTGAAATTCCGGCATTTTTTGAAATTCGTGACATTGCAACAGTAATCGGGTGGTTTCGACTTCAGATTGTCAGGGGCAATGTGAATCTGGTCATGGATGAAAGCTTTCGAGATCAAGATGATCCAAGGTGTTGATATCTGATCGTGGACGAAAGCATCAGAGATCTGAGAGTGGTCATGGATGATAGCTTCTGAGATCTAGATTATCCGAGAAGATGAATCTGATTGTGGACGAATGCTTCAGAGATCGGATTACATTACCAGATGATTTGTTATCCGATGAAGATTTGCTGATTGTGGAGAATACCATTTAAACGGATCTGTCATTCTTACGGTGCATTAACGTTGATCACGGTAAACGGGATATTAGATCTTCAGGGGGAATCACGGATTTGAAGTTAACCAATGGGGTGTTTAAAGTTTCTATCAATTTCCGGTTGAGTTTTTGTACATTTTTAGATCGAGCAAGCGGAATGCGAGATCGTGGTGCTGATATGACACATCAAAAACTGAACTCGGATGCGGTTAAAGCTAAAACAAAGGATGCTGCATTGATTAGTTTCAAGTTGTTGATTGTTCATGAAGGTTACAGTTTAGCAGATCAGAGGAGAGTAGTGAACTGTGCAAAAGACCTGAAGATTCATTTCAGGGGGAATTAGTGCTTTATTCTGACAAAGCAAACCCGAATCATCATTCAAGGGGGAATTTACTTTCACATTTCATGATGCCTGATTGAAGTTGCAGAAAAGTTGAAGTTGCAGAATATTCAAACACGGCTCAAGGTTCTTAAAGTATTAAAGACGATTCGACAGTGACAGCCGAGGGGGAATCTGTTGGTGCATATTTCGTACGTTTGCCACTGTGCGAATAGTTAGATAGAACGTGTGTTGAATATTGTATAAAATAGGAGATAGTTGGACACGGTTTTGTAATGTTAAGGTCCATCCGGACGGATGACCATCCGATCGGATGGCAATCCAGACGGATGGACATAGTGTAGGTAGTTGTCTATAAATAGAGACTTAGGGTTCCCATTTGGATAAGCTTTTGGATCCCAGAGGGGACATGCTATCCAACTGGTCTCGTGGTGCTGTAACGTTGAATAATTGATAGAGACCAGATTGTAAGTGACTGCTCGGTGTCATATCTATCTTCTACTCCTTTCTTAGTCGTAATTAACGCACTGAACACGTCGTATCGGGACCAAGGCTCCATCAAACTTGTCGGTTCCTGGATTAGCAGCATTTCCATTTTTTAATTTATGTTACATCCATTATTGTTCATCTATAGCATACAAGTTAAACTCAGATCTAACAATTGATATCAGAGCTTGGTCACATTAAACTTGATTTCACAATTAGTTTAATAACAAAAGATCAGCTCACAAATTGATAACCAATCTGTTCGTTGAATCAAAATTCAGAGTTTAAAGTATTAATTACAAAAAAAAATTGTACGTACCTCGTTTTCACAAAGATCAAAAGGAATGGCACAAAACAATCATGATCCCCATAACACCGGTTTAAGCAACAAGCCTCTAATGCTTTTCAGACCAGAATACAATATCTCGTAACATAGAATGGCACATGTGCTAGCTCAACAGAACACAGGATGATGGAAGTTCGTGATATTTAGACCACATGTTCCCATGGTACCTAGTGTCGAAAATCCGAATGTTCAAGAGCTAAAGAAACCGGAAAATTACTATGAGCAAGATTTCCAAAAGTTTGAGCTAGATGAAAAGGCCTTCAGTATTGTGGTCATGTGTAACAACTCTCATCAAAAGTCCTAATTATTATTTTAATTTGGCCAATAGGAAACCTTAATTGAGAAACCCAAGTAATTCTGCACTAACCCTAACATTTTCAAAACATTTAGAATCAGGATTAGGGCCCCTAAAACTTAAGGGGGGTAAACCCTAAGTTGATAGTTATCTCTAAAATGCGTTGTACAAACTGAGAATTCACGAACTATCAACTCAACAGGCCTATACTAGTGACAAGGCTACTCTAGGCTAGGGTGTTACCACAGGCGAGTCGCGACAGAATCAGTGTCACCTGTCGCGACACGCGGGGGGTGCAAAATTAGGGTATAAATACAGGGCATTGGGACTTGAATTCTGTCTTTGAAACGACGTAAATTCGCTTTACGTAGACTGAGTTATCACAGAAACAGTTCACTAAAAACACACTAATCACGAAGTGCTGCCACAATCAGGGTAATAACTCGATCGCTATTACGATTCAACGTCCGATCGATTATAACTATCCAACGATTGTTTAAGTGCCGCTCAAATTGAGTTTATACTTTGTTAATTCATCGTGATTTCGACTTGAATGTTTGAGTACTGCTCGAATTCGGACTATACTCTGTCATTCGTTGTGAATCCGCTGAATTATTAAGTATTGCACTAATAAATCGTTGTGAGGGTTTAATCTCGTGAATTGTCGTAACTGCTGTATTAGTTACTAACCTGTTGTGTGTGCATTGTTATTTAAATTAGGTTAATCAAGGCTAATCAGTAGGCTTATATTCTGCTCGTTAAATCTACAATGTGAGTCATTCTCTTTTTATCAATTTGCTTTATAAATTCTTAAAATATTTTCAAAGTTATAATTACAGTGATTAAGATTATGTAATCACCAAATTACAGCCGGTATGTGGGGTATTGTGCACAGTATTGCTGTTTTATCACTTTAGGTGGGCGAACCTAAATTTAGTGATAACCGTCATTCATTGGGGCAGCCAATGGTGATATGACCACAGTCACCGAAAAGAGTCGAGTGACAAATACTGTGGGTAGTTGGTTTGATATCAGAAACATTGTAATATCTTAATACTGTGAATTATAACAAACGAGTCATTTTAGTAAAACTGAATGATTCACTCAGTATTTCCCCGCTGACAAAACCTTTTTCAAACATGTTTCAGGAAATCTGTTGTGAGCAAAAGAAAAGTGCTATGGAGCACTACCAGCTTAGAAAAGTGGCTCAATGTAAATAAATAAAGAAACATGTTTTAAGAAATAAAGATTTCTCAGTGAAATCACTTTATTGTAAATTATGGGATTTATCCCTATATTATATATAAACGAGCAGTTTTAATATTAATCGATCCTGTTTAAAAAGACTTCCGCTCTCACTAAATTAGATACCATCAAAGTTCCTGCCTCGCTGCTCTGGACCGGGTCAAACCAGGGCCAAGGGTCGTGACAGGAAAAGGTGGTATCAGAGCCACTGATTTAAGCTTACTATTGATTTTAGCCTATTAAAATAATTGAGAGATACTTAGGAAATTTAATTGCCATTTTGTGAAAATATGTTTTATTAACTGATTAATTGTTGAGTTACAGTATGGGTAAACACAAGATTTCTGCTATCTACCACAAATTAGATACTGCACCCACAGAAAAAGGAAACTCTTCCTCCAAACACCCAGCAGATCTGGAAGAAGGGATTTTTGTCCGTAAAGCAAATTATGAAAATCCTCTTACCCAAGATAAAAGAAATTTGATTCTTAGAAAGGGAAAGGAGAAAATAAAGAAATCCCAAGTCAAGAAAGTGAGGTTTAATTCAGAAATCCAGGAATTAGGCAATAGGTCACCTTGGGAAGACACATTAGATGAAAAATGGGCAAACCTTTATATGCTAGCTACCGTAGCAGAGAATGCAAACCTCTAAAATAACAATAAGCTTGGTCTAGTAGAAAATTAATCTCCAGTAAATAAAATAAAGTATAGTGTGTTCTCTTTCCTGTAGTCTTTTGTACAAATCCGTATGCAATAAAACTTTAATGTTTATTTGTTAAACTTTGTTCCAAAGTTTTAACTTAGCATTTTTGTGCATTTTGCATATATGCTATCCAGTATGAGTGAGATATCGGAAGCATTTCAGAATCTCAACCTCTACCCAGTACCAATTGAAGTCTCCCACGACTTTACTGGTTATATTGCTGACATAGAGGAACCTCTGGAATTCCAAGCTCCACCGCTGGAAAAAGCAAAACTTAAAAAGAAAAGAAGATATGTAGGATGGAGGAAAGTGCGCAGGAGAAAGCCAGTTACTAGGAAACTCCCCAAAATAGAAAACCCTATAGACAAAGGAAAAGGAATCGAAATTGGAGAAAGTTCTAATCCAGCAGAGATAGAAATCAGGAAAGATTCTAAACAAAAAGGAATAGAAATTGGAGAGAGTTCTAGACAAACTGAAGAAATCACATTTCAAGATGAAATAGACCGTCTACTAGCAAATTGTGATGTCATTAGCCTTATCCATAATAATCTATATCCTTACCTAGAAACCCAACTTCCTGTGAATCTGGAACCAGCTATTCCAGACCCACTAATCCACACTCGACCTTTAGGCCAAATGGAAGAATGGTGGACAAATGACTGGCAATTCGAAAATATCATCAACAGTCCTTATTCTTTCCTTCCACAGTTTGATCCAGAACCTATCCCCAATCCTCCAATGAGCAACGAAAACTTAGCCGAACTCCGTCAGTTCGGTGAAGAACTGATAGGTACAGGGAATAGGATCCGGGAAATGGGGGAACAAATTTCCTGGAAATACGACGAAAGGGAGCGTCGCTACTAAACTACCAGTTGACCAAAGAAGAGTGGGGTGGGAAGAATGTTTGTATAATAATAATAATAGTTAAATATAATTCTGTAAAATGGGAAATAAAACATTGTAAGATAAACAGTGTGTATGGATGCCTATATAATATATAAAGCAAAATAGAAGTCGAAACATCGACGATTTTGGATATATATATCTGTGTTGTAAGATTTTATGTGCTTCTGTGTAATTGTTTTATTTACAAATCATTTGATACTAATAGTTATATTTTTAATAATTATCAGATGGAAACGCTAATAATGAACCAGTTAATGAGATTAATCAATCGGAGCAACAATCGGGGGATCAATATATGACTAGGCAGGATATAGAAAATATTGTTGCTCAAGGGATAGCCAATGCTATTCCAGCATTCGTTGCTGCTATTAAAAATCCAATAGAACCGCAACAAATCGTTCCTAGTAAACGTACTCAGGAAGATAATTTTAGTCATAGTGTAAATGGAGGCCGCAATCATGACGATAATAATCCACGACAGGCTCCACCTCCTAAGAAAATGAAAGCCGCAACGCCTGGTTGCACTTTCAAAGAATTTCTTGCTTGCAAACCTGCTGAATTTGCAGGTAACGAAGGAGCAACTGCAGTACTGCGTTGGTTAGAGAAAACCGAAGCAGTAATTGCAATAAGTAAGTGTTCTGAAGAAGATCAGGTTATGTATGCGTCAAATTTATTCAAAGAAGGGGCACTAGAATGGTGGAACACCATATTACAAGCAAAAGGAAGAAGGATGGCTTATGCTCTAAAATGGGAAGAATTTAAAATTCTTGTAGAAAGAAAATATTGTCCTGAATATGAAAAGGAACAAATGGCAAATAAGTTCCTAAACCATCGTATGGTAGGCGTAGAGTGTCGCGGTTATACTTCGACATTCTTTGAATATGCTAGAGTGGTACCAACACTGGCTTCGCCAGAACCGGTACTCATTTCCCGTTACATTTGGGGATTAATTAGTGAAATTCGTAACATCGTTAAAGCTGCGAGACCTCGCACTATTGACGATGCTGTGGAACTAGCTAATACCCTAACTGATGAACTACTGCGAACAAGAGAAGAAGATCGAAAGAAGGAATTGGCTCAAAAGATTACCCAAGGATTCTGTGTGGGTAATGATAATAATAGGTTCAAGAAAAGAGGAAGGAGACAATCTGCACAACCGCCTTTTTGTAGCAATTGCAAAAAGAATCATTTTGGAAAATGCAATGTAAATTGCAACTTTTGCAAAATGGCAGGACATCGTGAAGAAAATTGCAAAAAGAAAACCATAGTCTGTTATAACTGTGGAGAAACAGGACATTACAAAACAGAATGTCCTAAATTACTTAAAACCGCAGACAATAAAGGCAAACCAGCTGATGGAACAACAAAGAAGAATGCCCGAGCATTTCAGCTAACCACTCAGGAAGCCGAATTAATTCCCGACGTTATAGCTGGTACGTTCTTGGTCCACGACGTTTATGCAAAAGTATTATTTGACTCTGGTGCAAACCAAAGTTTTATCAATACTTCATTTTGCCAAGCCCTTAACTTACCCTTAACCACTCTTAGGCAAATTTTTACAGTCGAAACGGCAGACGGAAATTCTGTTAACATAAATAAGGTTTTGCAAGAAGGAAAAATAGAACTGTTAGGCCATAAGTTTTCTGCAAACCTGTTACCTATGAAGTTAGCCGGATTCGATGTAGTGTTAGGAATGGATTGGTTGATAGCCTACTTGTGATAAGAATTCCATAGAAATTCAATCACCTACCGGAGAAGTGATTAGGATCACCGGAGATACACCACGTAAGCCTATGAAGTTCATATCAGTAATGAAAGTTGCTAATTATGAACGAAAACAAGGAATAGTATATATGATTTCAGTAATCATAAGTACTAAGGATAAAGATCTTAAGAAAATACCAATAGTCTTAGAATACCCAAATGTATTTCCAGAAGAATTACCTGGGTTACCACCTGATAGAGAAGTAGAGTTTAGGATTCATCTAATTCCAGGAACTACACCGATAGCCAAGGCACCTTATCGGTTAGCACCTACAGAAATGTTAGAACTGAAAAAGCAGTTAGATGAATTACTAAGTAAAGGATTCATACAACCTAGTTCATCCCCTTGGGGAGCACCAGTGTTGTTTGTGAAAAAGAAAGATGGATCAATGAGAATGTGTATCGATTATAGAGAATTAAATAAAGTTACAATTAAGAATCGATACCCATTACCTAGGATTGACGATCTTTTTGAATCAACTTCAAGGTGCTAGGTATTTTTCTAAGATAGACTTAAGATCCGGATATCACCAGTTGAAAGTACAAGAAGAAGACATACCTAAAACTGCTTTCAGAACTAGGTATGGCCATTATGAGTTTACAGTCATGCCCTTTGGACTAACAAATGCCCCAGCAGCATTTATGGACATGATGAATCGGATCTGTAAGCCATACTTGGATAAATTTGTAATCGTATTCATCGACGATATACTTATTTATTCCAAGAGTCAGGAAGAACATTGCAAGCACTTGCATGCACTCTTAACTTTGTTAAGAAAAGAAAAGCTTTATGCCAAATTCTCGAAGTGTGAATTTTGGTTAAAGGAAGTGCAATTCCTAGGACATATGGTGAATCACGAAGGCATTCATGTAGATCCTACTAAAATAGAAGCAATCATCAAATGGAAGGTCCCACAAACAGCTATGGAAATTAGAAGTTTTCTAGGCCTAGCTGGATACTACAGATGATTTATTAAGGATTTCTCTAAGATAGCTGTACCTTTGACTAAGTTAACATGTAAAGCCGCTAAGTTTGAATGGGGACATAGGCAAGAAGAAGCTTTTAAGATTTTAAAGCACCGATTGACGAATGCTCCAATTTTAGCATTACCCGAAGGAACAGAAGATTTTGAAGTATATTGTGATGCTTCAAAATTAGGATTTGGATGTGTATTGATGCAACGCAAGAAGGTAATTGCGTATGCCTCCCGGCAATTGAAAAAGAACGAGGAAAATTATACGACTCATGACTTAGAATTAGGAGCCATAATTTTTGCCCTTAAAATATGGAGACATTATCTGTATGGAAATAAGTTTACTGTTTATACAGATCATAAAAGTTTAAGGTATATATTTGGGCAGAAAGAGTTAAATATGAGGCAAAGAAGATGGATGGAAGTTTTAAGCGACTACGACTGTGATATTCAATATCACGAAGGAAAGGCAAACGTAGTTGCAGATGCCTTAAGTCGTAAGTATCATGAAAAGCAACGACGAGTTCGTGCTCTTAGATTAAATCTACAAGTAGATTTAATGGAACAATTAAAGAAAGTTCAGGAAACAGCAATCAAAGACGATGCTGAAGGAATGAAAGGTTATATAAAGGAACTAGAACAAGGAAATGATGGAATTTGGAGATTCCACAAGAAACGAATTTGGGTACCTAAGCAAGGAGAATTAAGAAATAAGATTTTAGAGGAAGCCCATAAATCTAGGTATACTATGCATCCAGGAAACAATAAGACGTACCAAGATTTAAGAAAGAATTTCTGGTGGATAGGAATGAAGAAAGATATAGCAAGATATGTTTCTAAGTGTCTTACTTGTTCACAAGTTAAGGCAGAACACCAGAAACCTTCAGGACTACTACAACAATTGGAAATGCCGGTGTGGAAATGGGAACTTATAACAATGGATTTTGTTACTAAGTTGCCTAAAACAAGAAAAGGTAATGATGCGATTTGGGTAATTGTGGATCGATTAACCAAATCAGCTCATTTTCTACCAATAAAGGAAACCTTTAGCATGGAAAGGCTAGCCAAGTTGTACGTAGACGAAGTGGTATCTTTACATGGAGTTCCACTCTCCATTGTATCAGATAGAGATAGTCGTTTCACTTCTCATTTTTGGAAAAGTTTCCAGCAAGCTATGGGAACTCGACTAAATTTGAGTACGGCATATCATCCTCAAACAGATGGGCAAAGTGTGTAGGTCCGGCTAGGGGAGGATCTAGTCGCCTAATCCCTGTATACGAACCACTCCGGTTGTGCGGAATCCAACCGGAATAGCAAACCGAGACGGAACACGTAAAAACACGACACGCAGATATCACCGTTAAACACCACTGTATTATAACGATAAAAGGGTTCGGTTACAATCCAATGTTTACAATGCTCTTTGTAAACTCTCTCTAGTGTGTGTGTATGTGCTCTGTTCTCTCTGTGTTCCTCTGTTCAAGTGTCTGCCGAAACAGAACAACAGAACTCTATTTATACTACAGACACATACATACTCGACGAAACAGAAAACAGGCGACGAATCAGCATCATGGTCGACGAAACACACCTGTTTCGTCGACTTCTGGGCTGTTTCGCCAATGATGGGCTTCGGCCCAAAGCAGATAAGCCCAAGTCTTGTTTCGTCAACTTGTCTTAGCCCAAGGACTGTGATGTTGAGTCCAGTCCTTGTCTTGTCTCTTGTGTCGGCTTGAAGTCTTGTAAACAACGGAGGAAAGTCGTCACAAAATAAGCCGAGCAAAGTCGCGTCCACAATCTCGAATCAAGTCGCGTCGAGTCGCGTCCATAAATATGTATCAACAAACTCCCCCTTGGACGCTACTCGCGAGATTCTCTTCTCATTTCTTCTATGTCGGAGGATCTTCAAAGTCTTCACGTCTTGTAGGCAGAAAGTGTATCAACAAACTCCTTGTTTCATGTAAGAAGTGTGTTGACAAACTCCCCCTTAACATAAGCTCCCCCTTGAGTTATGCTCGTGAAAGTCTTTATCTTTATGAAGTGAGATCCTTGTGGTGTTGAAGGTCAGCGGCAACTCCATCATCTTTGTCTTTTGAGTGCCTTCACGTCGTGTCTTCATTCCGAAGCTTGTCATCGACCATGTTCTCCTAGCCTTTAGAATCTGCACATGCAAGAAATCTAAACGCGTAATGAGAACAACCGCTTGGAATATCATAACATAACCAACCGACACACGTGAGACCATATCTCAATCAACTACCGTCCGACAGTTTGAAAGTTTAATAAATTTGTAAATTTCAGTTTTTAACTTTCAAAACTTGCAAATTTCGACCGTTTATGAAGATATAGTCGTTTTGGTTTTCGTTCAGGTTTCAGGTAACGAAGACTCGAGTTCCAACATCGTACGATCGAAAATAAAATAGAAATAAAATCTTTTTGGATTTTACAAAGTTTATATTAAAACAAACTTAAAATCTTTTTGGTATTTTTGAATATTTCAAATGTAAAGACTGAAAGCAGTAAATAAATATATACAAACATTCTTTTTGTGAGTTTCGAGGGTAAGAGAATCATATCAGTTTACGGTCATGCCAAAACGCTCTTGTAGTTCATTTAGTTAACATTAAGATAAGCATCCTATAACGATTATCGGTATTGTTGTCCACATAAGCTCAACTTATCAGATGTAATCATGGCGAGAGGATACGTTAAGGTATGATTTATACTTACCGACCGGTGTTCATCCACATCATGACACATTCCCGTATCAAGGTATGCACGAGAGTTCATCTTACCGGTGAGTATACCGATTATCATCTGTTTGACCGTATATGATGTGAGATTCTCACTTATTTTGATTTGAAAACAAGCCCTATGTGATAGAATCACTTATTGATGAGGAACTTGATTTTCGATGCATGAGGGCACAGGAGCAAGTCCGTGAACAGGTCAGTACTTTCGTACAGCAGAGAGACGAACTTGACTCCCGGAAAGAATTTGTGATATATTATCACTTATTTTGTTTGGACATGTGATTGTTGATCACTTATTGAGGTCGAATGCAGTATGTACACGTATGTATGGTATCATGGAAGATCTAGACTTGCGTCCCCGTTATTTTTCGGAAAAAGAAACAACCATGATACCCAGATGATAAGCAGCATAAAGACCGAATATCTCAGAACCTCGGCAATCTCTCAAACGAAATTTCGGTACCAAGACCATATGCCAATGAATGGTTCCCACCCAGTCTTCAGTCGATTTAAGTTTATATCACCCTGCACACTTTAAAATGATTGTGAGCCTACCGATACATCTTATATAGAGCTGCTTATCGCTTTTCATTTTGCATTTCAGTTTAAAAGAGGTTTGTAAAGACCACTGATGTACTATCATTTTCTCTTTTTCTCGCCAGGAAACTCATTTTTGCTTTTCTATTGTTTTTGTGTTTTCGAAATTTTTCGATGTTTTTGGATTTTCACATTTTGGATTTACTCCCCCTAAAATCAATAAACTAAGACAAATTTAAAACACAAAGGTATTTACAAAAATGATTTTCCGATGTTGGTTTTACTCTTGCTTGACCTTAATGCCGTTTACCAATAAAAGATAGTCAAATCTTGATTTGTCAAAAGCTTTGGAAAAAGATCGGCACGTTGGTCATCGGTGTGGACGTAAGCAACATCGATTAGCCTTTTCTCAAAGCAATCACGTATGAAATGATACTTAATTTCGATGTGCTTAGTCTTTGAATGCTGCACAGGATTTCTAGTGATCTGTAAGGCAGCAGAATTATCAACGTAAATAGGAGTAGTTAGGAATTCAAAACCGTAATCACGCATTTGTTGTTGGATCCACAGGACTTGGGAGCAACAACTTGAGGCAGCAATGTATTCAGCTTCGCATGTTGATGTAGCGACGCACGTCTGCTTCTTGCACTGCCATGTGACTAGGCGATTTCCCAAAAACTGACATCCAGCCGTTGTGGATTTGCCGTCGATTTTGCATCCGCCAAAATCAGAATCACTGAATGCGATCAAGTCAAAGTTATTATCCCTAGGGTACCATAGACCGGTGTCAGGGTAACCCTTCAAATAACGAAAAATCCTTTTTACAGCTGCAAGATGTGAGGCCTTCGGGTTAACTTGATATCTGGCCAGGAGGCACGTTGGGTACATTATATCTGGTCTTGATGCTGTGAGGTACATAAGAGATCCGATCATCGCGCGATAGTATGAGGGGCTAACATCTTGACCCTTCAAATCTGGAGTAATTCCGTGATTTTGTGTCAATGGGGTACCGATGGGCGTTGCATCAGACATCTGGAACCGGCTCAAGATGTCACCAACATATTTAGTCTGATGGATGAAGATCCCAGACTCTGTCTGTTGTACTTGTAGGCCCAAAAAGAAGGTCATTTCCCCCATAGCACTCATCTCGAATTTATCCTGCATAATGCGCTCGAAATTCCTACACAAAACATCATTAGTAGAACCAAATATAATATCATCAACGTATACCTGAACCAGTAGAAGATCTCCATCTTGTTCTTTGATGAAAAGAGTACAATCGATAAGACCTCTGCGAAATCCATTCTCCAGCAGATAATTAGATAAGGTTGCGTACCAAGCTCGCGGTGCTTGATGAAGACCATAGAGAGCTTTGTTGAGCAACCAAACCCGATCGGGATGGATAGGATCTTCAAAACCTGGAGGCTGTTCGACGTACACCTCTTCTTCTACCACACCATGTAAGAATGCACTCTTCACGTCCATCTGGTATACCTTGAAACCTTTGAATGAGGCATAAGCCAGAAATATCCGAATAGCTTCTAGACGTGCAACAGGCGCATATACTTCGTTGTAGTCTATCCCTTCAATCTGACGAAAACCTTGAACGACTAGCCTTGCTTTGTTCCGGATAACTATCCCACGGTCATCCTTTTTGCATTTAAACACCCAACGGGTACCAATCTTCTTATAGCCAGCCGGTTTCTCTACGAGTTTCCAGACACCAAGCTTCTGGAATTGTTGCAGTTCTTCCTGCATCGCTTCAACCCATGAGCTATCTTTCAAAGCATCTTTCCAAGTTCTTGGCTCTTCCTGTGAGACATAACACGCGAAAGACCAATCATTTTGTTGACCAGATTCTCGGATAGTTGCATACAAGCCTGCATTGTTGTTGTTTCGCAACATGTTTCTTGTTTGAACGCCACTCTGTACATTTCCGATGATGTTTTGTTGAGGATGGGTATTGTGAATCCTTGTTTCTGGATTATCTTGAACTGGAATATTTGTACCCCGATTGTTGAGATTGAGATCAACAATCAATTCAAGGCCCGGAATTGACGAAGAGGATGATGCAGTAGCTTCAGCTGTTCTAGGAACATCCACAGGAGGTGTACCTTCTGAAGTACCATGTACTGCTGCTGTTGGTCCTTGATCTGCATCAAGAAATTCGTCATCCTCTGAAGATTCGTTCAATTCGGAAGCATCTTGAAAATCCTCATTGTCGAGAGCATTATTGTTCACTGAAGATGGTTCTTGATTGACAATAATTGGACGAACCAACGGTGAATCTGTTGCATTGTCACTCTCGAAAAACATCATTGCCGCAGCATTTTCTTCAACTGCTTCAACATTGATCGAATTGAAAAAGTCATCGTACTCAAACATCCAAGGCTGACCAGGATTTCTAACTGGCAAAGTGTGCCTTTGTACTCTGACTTCAGACCATTCCTCGACCCTTTTAGTCTCTAGATTCCAGACTCTTAAGTTCGGGGTGGAATACCCAAGAAAGTATCCCTCAATTGCTCTTGCCCCGAACTTTCCATTAGGATCGATTATCGTGCAAGGAGCTCCAAACGGTTCAAGATAAGACAAGTCTGGTTTCCGTTTGTTAATAAGCTCAAAGCAGGTCTTGTTGTGCCTTTTGACTGTAAGGACTCGGTTCAATGTGTAACATGCAGAGGCCACAGCTTCAGTCCAGAATGGAATCGGCAATTGTGACTCTACCAACATAGTCCTAGCAGTCTCGATCAATGTGCGGTTCTTACGTTCAGCGACGCCATTCTGTTGAGGAGTATAAGCTGCACTAAATTCGTGAAGAATACCTTTTGAAGTGCAAAACTCCGCCATGGCATGATTTTTGAATTCGGTACCATTGTCGCTGCGTATCCGCCTAACCTTCAAGTTATAGAGATTCTCAATCTGAATGATCAAGTTTTTGATAATACCAAAGGTTTCACTCTTGTGTGCCATGAACGCCACCCAAGAAAATCTTGAATAATCATCAGTAATCACGAGGCAATATTGATCATTCCTAATGCTTTTGTGCTTCACAGGACCGAACAAATCCATGTGCAAACGTTCAAGAGGAACAGCCACCGTGTTGATCTTCTTTGTAGGGTGTCGCTTCTTCGTTTGTTTTCCTTTCTGGCACGAAACACAGACGTCTTGAAGATGGAAATTTTTGAGAGGAACACCATTCACCAATTCATTTGACACCAAATGATTCATTTTGCGTAAGTGAATGTGACCCATTCGTCTGTGCCAAGAGATTGTGTCTTTTTCTGTGGCTTTAGAAACAAACAAGTTGCTTGTGCAGACGTAGTGATAGCTTGGCTCATATCAAGGACGTACAAATCATTTATCCTTGGAGCCGACAAGAGAATCCATTCTTTTGGAATTTTGAATCCGGGTTTCAGCACATAACATCCATTAGCATCAAAGTGTACTGAGAACTGCTTGTCACACATTTGAGAAACACTAAGAAGATTGTGATCCAGTTGTTGCACAAAGTTGATCTTATCAAAGCTAACAACCCCGTTGGAAATCATTCCTTCACCAGTAATATATCCGCCCTTATCTCCAGCAAAAGCAACATAACCTCCTCTAATAGATTTGACGTCGTAGAGAAGCTTCATGTCGCCTGTCATGTGCCTGGATGCCCCACTATCAACAATCCAATGACTACTGATAGTTCCTCCTGGAACACCCTGCACATGAACTCACATAATTAGTTGGAGATGGGGACCCAAGCCATTGTGGTCTTGGGTCTTCCATTTTCATCAACAACAATTACTTCTATTCTTTGATGATTGGAAAATTGTGATGGTCCCCCTGATCCAGTAACCGTTTTTGGTTTCCAGGTCTGTTGAGTTTTACCAGTTTGATTGTTTGAAGTTTTTGAAAACTTTGAATTATCTGGTTTAACTGAAACAGATGATTTGTGAACCACATCGGTTTTAATTGCCTTTTCAACTTTCTTGACCTGTTGGCGTTTCTGTTTCTTTTCCCTTTCTCTTATGAGTCGGGGATCTTGTTTTACAGAAACAGATTGCTTGCGGTCAGTTGGGCCACGGGGATCATCATCTTTGGCTTTCAATTTATGAAGATACGGGCAATTTCGAATGATATGCCCAATTGTTCCACATTCAAAACATGATCTTCGTTCAACAAACCCCGAAGTATCAGGTGATCGTCTTGCCGATGATGAACTTTGTGATTTCGAGGTACTAGGCTTTGAACTATTTGGTTCATTCCTTTTCCTCACTGTTACTTCTTGGACAAAATCTAAGTTAGATTGATTTGCAAACTTCTCAATTTTGTCCGTTCCCTTCGATTTCACAAAGTTCACATTCGTCTTCTTCTTCTGATTCGACTTCCTTTGATTCTGAGTCGGTGCTTTACCTTTGGGTTTGGTATGATTTTGCTGTTTTTCCACTGTTGGTAATTTCTTATTCCCAAATTGTTTTCTAACTTCAGCCTTTGGGATAGGAGGACACTGTGTGACTGTAACATGTGGTCCTGTTTTTCCCAAAAACTTACTTGTTGAATTTTCAAAGACTTTACTAATTAGAGATTGATTTACATTCTTAATAGGAAAATCTTTGTCTGAGTAAATTTTATCATCACCAACAAGAGTGTACAGCAAATCCACACTCTCCGACTCTTTCTCAGACGAGGACTCAGTTGCAACAGTCTTAGCGGGTTTTGCAACAGGATCACACAGAATGTGATTTTCAAGAGGTATGTCCTCATCTTTGATCACCGCATCAGACTTTGCTGAATCAGTATCATCAGATTCATCATCAGAAGAATCAGTATCCTCAATCACAACTGGAGGATCCTGATTCTGTTCGGCAGTTACAAAGGTATCTGCTGACACATCTGAATCTGATGATACTTCTTTCTTGTATCCGAGACCTGTTGCACATTCTGCTGCAAATTCCTTAACATCTAGAGGAACAGATGGTTCAAAATGAGTTCTATACTCCTCATCCGGCAGTGCATCATAATTGTGTCTGACAGGTGGTGGACATTGCTTATATCCAATACATGTGACATCCTTTTTCTCTTTCTGAACATCAATGATGTGATCCAACACATAGCTAGAACTCAAATAACTGTCTAACTTGAGTCGGATCGCCTCACTTTCTGTTTTAACACAAGCCATTTCTTTTTGCATCACCTCAAGACGAGTGATATACAAATTAATGTCAGTTTGTTTTCTGGAAACCATTTTAGTCAGCTCTGTTTTATCTTTCTTCAATGTTTCAATCATCCTTTTAAAATCCTTTTCATGGTTTTCATAAAACATATTGGCTTCAGTGCACTTGGAGATATCAACTGTCAATTTCTGATTGTGAATAAATGTCACATCATATTTCTCTTGCAAAGCCTCGTGTTTGCTTTGCAATTCACACCACTTATCATTTACTAGAACATGTTTGTCTTGCAATTCAAACAAACTAGCTTGTAAAGCATCGTGTTTGCCTTGCAACTCAGACATGTTTGCATCCAAATCAGCACATCTAGCATGCAATCTATCACAATTATTACAGCTAACAGAAGTGGGTTCATCGACACATACCTGACTTGATGAACTGTCGACATTCGCCATAAAGGCTGAATGGAGAGAAGACGAAGAATAAGCAGCTTGATCCACCAAAATAGATCTTCTTTGAATTCCTGCTGCAGCTTCATCCAAAAGCTCATCAATATTGGCATCGACTGACGCACTTGATGTGTCATCCACCTGATCATTGCCTGTAGTGGAGGATTCTTCATCCGAGCTTCCACTATAACCAGAAGAGTCTTCATCTTCAGAAGATACATCACCATTGGTGGAAGATTCTCCACCACTGGCGTGTTTAAGATCGTTAACCACTTCAGCAAAACAAGCTGTTCCATCTGGTGCGTCATTTCCAAACTGGATTGACCAATCACAGCCTTCATCTACTTGAACCACTAGTGCCTGGTTGGCATTAGATGGCCCTGCTTGACCTTGGTTGTTGACAGGCACCAATGTACGAACATTGTTCCTGTTCTGGTTCTGCTGGTTGCCTTGACCTCTGAAGGGATTCTGGTTCCCATGTTGAGATGGCCTTGTACATTCACGCTTGAAATGGCCACGTTCACCACAATTGAAGCACTTAACGGCCTGTTTATCAAACCCATACTTGGTGTCTTTCTTGCTTTCCAAGCTGGTTCGGCCCGTTCTTTCCATGAAATCCTTTGCTCGCCTAACAGCACTGGCAAAGGCCCACTTAATATCCATCATCTCCATCTCTTCCTTGTCTATCTGCTGATAGTCTTCTTGAGTCAGATTAATGTTGCCAATCTGACCTTCTACTAAACCACAGTAAGCGCTCACCAAAGTGTTCAGCAGCTCCATGTGTTCCTTAGCTACTTCCACACTAACTTTTGAGAAGCTTGAAGTGTCGAGCCGTACTGTATTTGGCTTAGATTGCTGACTAGCAGATGATGTACTTCCATAACATGCTTGCTGTGGAGGATGAAGTGGATTCCCGTACATGTCTGTTGGTACGGTAGATTGAACAGGAGGAAGTGGATTCCCGTACATATCTGTTGGTACGGTAGATTGAACAGGAGGAAGTGGATTCCCATACATATCTGTTGTTGTGGATCGAACTGGTAAAGGATTTCCGAACATATCAGTTGGTCTGAGAGGTCGTTGCTGTTGTGGTGCTGATTGAGGGACTGGTTCCAGCAGATTTCCATACATGTCTGTCTTTGGAGGCACCGGAACTTGGATAGTATTGCCAAAAATGTCAGTAGTAGACACAAACGCTGTTTGGATTGGAGCGTGTGAAGCAGGTTTTGTAGAAGTGCTAGAAGTTCCAAAATACATTTCAGGATTTTGAGGCACGGGAATTCTTTTTGCCTTCAAAGTTTCTTCCTGATTCTTGTTTTCTAGAATTTGAACAAAGTCGTTGTAGCTTGTTGTAGCCAAACTACCATTGTACTTCATGATTTCCAAGAATGTATTCCACTGAGGTGGCAATGCATCTGCAAACCTTTTCACAATCTCTACAGGAGTTGTAGCAACCCCAAAATTTTTCAATTCAGTCAACAAGTGATTAAATCGACCTGTCAAATCACCCAACGACTCATTCTCCATACAAGTAAAACCATCAAATTCTTTCTTCAGCAGTTCTTTTCTCAATTGACGTGTCGCTTCATTTCCCACGCCCCTTGTCTTCAATGCGTCCCACAACCTTTTTGTAGTCTTGTAACTGACGAACTGATGATAAATATCTTTACTCAATGCTTGAGTAAGAATGGCATACGCCTTCTTTTCCAAATCATAGATCTTCTTTTGATCTTCTGTGAGGTCTGCAAACGTAGCAGCAGATGATGCAGCAACCTCTATTGTTTGATCAAAATCTGTGATGAACCGCAACCACAATTCTGTATTTTGACCAAGAACGTATGTATTAAATCTATCAATCCATCCTGGATATTCGTATAAATGATTCAACTTTGGAGGCCGAGTCAAACTTCCCGTTTCACTCTCGCTTAAGAGAATGCTTTGAACACTTGGAACTTGATTTGATACGAATGCCCATTGACCGGTAGACATTGCATTAGCTTGAGAAGATACCGGTGCGGAAGATGACGGAGTACCAAAATACGTATTTGTATTTACCAGAGTATTCCACCTTGGATTCATGTTTGATATAGGATGACAAGTACCTGTGAAACACACTCAAAACAAACTGTTAAGACACACTTGCAAACCCTCTGTTAAAAACTGACAAGTGTTTAGACGAAACACAGATTCACGAAACAGATGTGTGACGAAACCAAATAGTTTACAAATGTTTACGAAACAGGTTTAGACTGTATGAGTGTTGACGAAACAGCCCACTTATGTTTTGGGCTGCCAAGTCGACGAAACAGAAGTCCAATGTCCTAGCCCAAAAGATTGACGAAACTGAATTTTGGGCTTGCAGTCCACGAAACAAAAACTCCTTTTTGGGCTTATACTGTCGACGAAAAAGAATGAGGCCCAGTCCAAAAACAAAGTCGGCGAAACAAATGTTATGTTTCGTCAAGAAGGTGTTTGACGAAAGGGAC
>JARYGA010016752.1:0-58008 GCA_030545235.1 Helianthus tuberosus
AAACCACCTCTCTCCCACTTCACCACACTCCACCACCACTATAACCCACATCCACCACCATCATCCATCTTAGAGAGTGTGTAGTAGTGTCGGGATCCAAGATTGATAGTAAGAGTTCTTGACAATCAAAGGCAATGTTTGCCTAAGTCTCTTACATCACTTGGTGAAGACAAGTATTTAGTGTAATACTTTTGATTTTTAATCTTTTCATACTTTTTATTTGGTTTTGTATTAATGACTTTAATAACTAGTTTCTTATGTTGAAGGTGAAACTTCCTTATCATTTGTCTGTTGTGTCTTGGCATTATTTTACTATCTATATAAAATAAAAGATTTTCACCATTCATATCTCTATGGTCTATATAGAGATATGTTGGCTACCTAGTCGGGGGTTAAGGGAATGGTTTGGTAAGGTTCTTGCGTTGTTTAGTGTATAGATCCTGCAAGGACCTGGGTCAAGCTTACTGGGACCTCCTTCAATACCCACTGGTATTGGATGGCGAGGGTGCGAATGGCTTGATCCCCTCATAAGTAAACTACTATTAATGCATTAACCCGGCTACTTGGGATTGTATCCTTGCTGACTCAAACCAATTAGCCGAGGGTAACGTCACCTTCAAAAGAGGGGCCTACCACATTATGCATTAATAAATTAATAATTATCTTTCAATATTCCAACCCTTTAGGATTGTATCCTTGCTGACTCAAACTACTGGGTTGAGGGTAACGTCACCTTCAAAAGAGGGGCCTACTACTGTAACTAAGATAATCTCTTAAAAAGTGCAAAAGTGCGGAAATCATCAAAGGTTACACTAAAGGCGAGTCGGATCCAAGTGATTCATCTTGTCTATCTATTTTTATTTTATTTTTATTTTTCAGCATTTTTTATTTTGATGTTTAAAACCTTTTTCTAAATTTTTGATTTGATTAGACGTTGAGGATAAACCGGTACTAAAAGCTCTTGTGTCCTTGGACGACCTCGGTATCTTACCAACGCTATACTACGCTCACGATGGGTGCACTTGCCCATATGTGTGTTTAGTGTTAGTAGAATATCGTGTTTTATAAATTTAAAACTTGACTAAAGTTTTAAAAAGGGCTTAAAATATAACTAAAAACCTATCACGCACTGCACACATCAAGTTTTTGGCGTCGTTGTCGGGGATACGAGGATTTTAAGAAAGCTTAAAATCGACGGCCTAGTCAGTTTTTCAAAACTTTTTAATCGCATGCACATTTTCTGCATTTTAGTTAGTTTTTGCATTACAGTAGACTGAACACGGGGCCGTGTTCACTGAACACGCCCCCGTGCTGCATAATTTTTCACAACCTCCCAGATACAGAGTCTGAACACGGGGTCGTGCTCACTGAACACGCCCCCGTGCTGCACAAAACTAGTCACTTTTATTAAAACGCCCAGATACAGAACCTGAACACGGGGTCATGCTCACTAAACACGGGGCCGTGTCCAGCCTCTGTTCCCGTTTTTGTTTTTGTTTTCTGGTCCCGAGACTCTGTTGTGGTCTGCTGAGTGATTCTTATGGATCGATACTCAGGAGATTACAACTACCACTATGAGGAGGATGATTATAGGGAAGACTATTGCACCATTTGTGGTAATCGTCATTTGGTACAATATTGTGACCTCTTTGAACCATCCACCTCATATAACTACTATGAGGAGCCCAGGTACGAGCCATCAAGTTCATAATCACCCTATAAAGACCCAAGGTAGGAACCTTCTCCCTCATACTCATATTTTGATGAACTAAGGTATGAGCCTTCATACTTATACTTTGAGGAACCAAGATATGAGCCTCAACCTTCATATACTTACTATGAGGAACTATGGCGTGACAACCCACCTCATATGAGTATTATGAAGAACAAAGTTACGACCCTTATCCATCATATACTTACAATGAGGAGCAATGGTGTGAACCATCTACCTCATATGAGTATCATGAGGAGCCAAGGATCGAACTTCCGAATTCAAACTTTGAGGATCCTTATTCTATCACACCCATAGCCGATAAAATAATAGAACACCTTAAAACTATCGAGCGCTGTATAAAAGAAGCCCACGCAAGGGAAGAGGAATCCCGCGCAAGGGAAGAATTAACTTGTAATAAAGAAGAGATAGTTGAAGAGATAAAAATGGAAGAAAAAGTAAGTGAAAAGCCGACACATGAGTTAAAAAACGAAAAAAGGTGAGTCCGACAACGTTAAAATTCAAGAAGAGTCTAATTTTAAAGAAATTAACCTCTTGTCACCTTCTTTCGAAAATCATTGTTTAGTACCCACTCATACAAAGTTTTTAAAAGAGTTAAACACTAACACTAAAATTGACGAAACGGTAAGCATTAAGTTAACAAATGATCAAACTACGCTAATAAAAGAAGATCCATTTGAAATTAACATTACATCGGTTCCATGTTTTTTTCAAAATTTCTTTATTAGTAATATCACCATTGATAAAGATCTTTGTGTTAATATAATGCCAAACTACATTTTCGAAAAATTAAGTATTGGTGATTTTTCTCCGCTTCAAATACCCATTTTTCTATCTAATCGGAAAACAATAAAATCAATTGGGGTAGTTGAGGATGTGTTGGTCCAAACCAATTAAATGGTAATCCCAACCGACTTCGTCATCCTTGATGACGCTCCACTAGTGTTGGGACGACCTTTTATAAAGACCCACGAAGCTTTGAAAAATCGGAAGTACAACAATCTACCTATTCAATTAGGGGCATTAAAAAAAATGTCGATCTTGAGCATTCAATGAAATATCCATTCGGCAATAATGAACCCCTAATTGAAGATGAAGATGAACTACCCGATATAAGAGAAGAAATCGACCACTTTGTTGAAGAAGAGGTCGCCATAGAACAAACCTTCTTGGTTCTTGATCAAAACGAGCAACCAAATAAGGCGTCTCCTAAAGACCCACCTCTTGAGCTCAAAGAACTTCCAAAAGGTTTGGAATATGCTTTTCTCGACAAAGATGGTAAATTACCTGTAATTATTTCATCAAAATTAACTAGTATAGAAAAAGAAAAATTAATCACACTTTTGAAAAAACATAAAAACGCGATCGCTTGGAAGCTTGTAGATATTAAAGGAATAAGTCCTTCCATGTGCACGCACAAAATTTTAATGAATGATGACTATAAATCGGTAATACAACCACAACGTAGAGTAAATCCAAGAGTCCAAGAAGTGGTTAAAAATGAAGTCATCAAATTACTTGACGTCGGACTCATTTACCCAATCTCTGATAGTCCTTGGGTAAGTCCCGTCCAATTAGTTCCTAAGAAAGGAGGTATGACGGTGGTAACTAACGAGAAAAACGAATTAATACCAACAAGAACCGTCATAGGATGGAGAGTATGTATAGATTATCGTCGATTAAATGAAGCAACAAGGAAAGATCACTTTCCTTTACCTCTTATTGATCAAATGTTAGAAAGATTATCCGGTCACAAATTTTATTGTTTCTTAGATGGTTTTTCAGGTTACTTTCAAATACCGATAGCACTCGAAGACCAAGAAAAGACAACATTCACATGTCCCTACATAACTTTTGCTTATCGACGCATGCCTTTTTCTCTATGTAATGCCCCCGCAACTTTTCAACGTTGCATGGTGGCCATCTTCCATGATATGATAGCAAAGACAATGGAAGTCTTCATGGACCACTTTTCTATCTTTGGAGATTCATACGACCAATGCCTCGATAACCTTGAACGGATGCTATCCAGATGTGAGGAAACTAACCTTGCCCTTAACTGGGAAAAATGCCATTTCATGGTAACGGAGGAAATAGTACTCGGTCACAAAATCTCAAGCGAAGGAATGGAGGTTGATCGAGCAAAAATAGACACTATTTCTCTATTACCACCCCCATCCTCCGTTAGAGCTATCAGGAGTTTCCTTGGGTATGCTGGATTTTATAGACGATTTATCAAAGACTTTTCAAAAATCTCAAGACCTCTAACAAAATTACTTGAAAAAGATGCCCCTTTCATCTTTGATAAGGATTGCAACCAAGCATTTCTAACACTAAAAGAAATGTCAGTCAATGCACCTATCATGATAGCGCCTGGTTGGAAATTACCTTTCGAAATCATGTGTGATGCAAGTGACTTTGCAGTTCGAGCCGTCTTAGGACAACGAAAAGATAAGCATTTTCACCCAATATATTACGCTAGTAAAACACTTAATGATGCACAAGAAAATTACACAACAACAGAAAAAGAATTACTAGCTGGAGTATTTGTTTTTGATAAATTTCGTTCTTATCTTGTTCTTTCTAAAACGATAGTTTATACAGACCATGCAGCCATTCGATATGTCTTTAAGAAACAGGATGCTAAACCGCGTTTAATTCGGTGGATTCTACGCCTCCAAGAATTTGACATTGAAATAAAAGACAAAAGAGAAGCAGAGAACACCGCTGCAGATCATCTTTCCCGCTTGGAAGATCCAGCTTTGGAGGCAACTAGGGACGAGCTAATCAATGAAAAATTCCCAATGGAGACCCTAGAAATGGTGGAATACCAAGAAGAGCCATGGTACGCCGACTATGCTAACTACTTAGCTAGCGGTATAGTCACAAAAGGATGGCCACATCATCAAAGAAAAAAATTCTTTGCTGATGTAAAGCATTATTTTTGGGAAGATCCTTATCTTTTCAAAATGTGTACCGACCAACTTATCCGTTGATGCGTACATGGTATTGAAGCAAGAAGAATTCTCCGCCATTGTCATGAAGGTCCATACGGAGGACATCATGGTGCCGCTAGTACCGCATGAAAGGTATTTGATGTAGGATTTTATTGGCCAACCATTTACAAAGACGCCCAAAGTCTTATCAAGACATGTGACGCTTGCCAAAGATCAGGTAATATTTCTTCCAAAAACGAAATGCCACAAAATGGCATTCTTGTTTGTGAAATTTTTGATGTGTGGGGACTCGACTTTATGGGACCCTTCCCACCGTCAAAAGGAAACAAATATATACTTGTGGCAGTGGATTACTTGTCTAAATGGGCCGAGGCCAAAGCACTTCCAACAAACGATGGAAGAGTTGTGGTAAGATTCCTGAAACGATTATTTTCTCGTTTTGGAACTCCAAAAGCATTAATAAGTGATAGAGGTACCCATTTTTGTAACCATCAACTTGAAAAAAATTTAACAAGGTAGGGGGTCTATCACCGGGTCACAACAATATATCACCCTCAAACAAACGGACAAGCCAAAGTGACTAATCGAGGTTTAAAAAGAATACTTGAAAAAACCGTAGGGTTAAATAAAAAAGAATGGGCTGATAAATTAGATGATGCTTTATGGGCTTTTCGAACTGCGTATAAAACAACAATAGGTACAACCCCATATAAGCTTGTCTATGGAAAAAGTTGTCATTTACCGGTATAAATAGCACACAAAGCCTATTGGGCAATTTTAAACGTAAACTTAGACTTAGAAATTGCCAGTAAAAATCGGTTTTGTCAATTAAATGAATTAGACGAGTTAAGGAATCGCGCATACTCTAACTCCGAAATTTATAAGGAAAGAATGAAAAATATGCATGATAAACACATTAAACCTAATGAATTTCGGGTAGGAGATCAAGTTCTATTGTTTAATTCACGACTTCGATTATTTCCTGGTAAATTAAAGTCTAGGTGGTCGGGACCTTTTTCCATCACCCACATTTTCCCACACGGTGCAATTGAAATTAAATCTCGGAATGGAATCCCATTCAAAGTCAATGGCCAAAGGCTAAAGCTTTATCAAGGATTTATTGAGGATGAAGAGGAGGAAATCTCGCTTCAAGCGGTCAAAGATTAAACAAAGGTTGAGCATCAACATCATATCTTGTAAGTAACGAACGTCGGGAAAGCCTCTAAATCGGTAAGATTTCTAAAACCAAGTTTCGGGAAACAGGGAATTCACACGTGCACTTAATATAATATATATATATATATATATATATATATATATATATATAATTTTGCCCGCCCACGGGGCCGTGTTCGAGCAACTGTCGGGGATAAAACCCCTTTTTCCTTCATTTATTCATTTCAACACGCCCCGTTTCCCCAAGAACTCTCTGGTTCCGATGAAATTTTCTGCAGATTTTAATGTTCCTTCGACTTCTAACAATGTCAAGGTATGAATCTATCATCATAGTTAGTTAGTTTAATCACTTGCATGTAGTTTAACATCAAAAATTTGGGAAAAAATCTAGGGTTCTTCGACTTGAACCGAATCAAACCTTAAATTTTTGCTTAGATCTGTTAGTATTAGTATAGATGCATGTTATAGGAAGTAAATCAACTTGAATTGTTTGTAGAATTGCCTGATTTCTCACAAAAACCTCAAACCCTTGTTTTTGAACCGAAAAATATGAAATTAAAGGGGTAAACGGTTTGTTCTGGGAAAGACGGCACTTGGGGTTTCATTTTCGGGGAAAACCGCCCCTACTCAACCAAAAATTTTCAAGTTTTCAGGACCAGGTCGAAAAATGAGGTTTTTGGGAAGCAGACGCCTGAGCACGGGGGCGTGTCCAGCTGAATTCTGGCGAACATGGGGCGTGTCCACTGAACACGGGGCCGTGTTCAGCTGACTGTTTAAAGTTTTCTTTGAAAATTTTACTGTTTCGTGCTAATTGTTTGGTGTTTTCTTTCAGATGGCCCAGAAATTTACCAGGTTCAACGCGAATGAGTGGGCTGCTCAAGCGCGGTTTGAGGTTCTCAAGACAAGGCCCGAAGAAAATCCCCGACAAGTTTGCTTGGATACTCTAGAAGTAGTAGGCCAAATCGACCGCTTCAACAACCTTGTTATTGGTCCACTACGAGCAGCTCTTTGCACTCGGCTGCACTCCGTGCACTAGTATAACATGGAATTTTATAGCACGTTTGCCTTCAAGGCAAAAGCGGAGCCGTTTGAAAATAAGGGGGGTAGAATTCCGTTGTGCAGGGGTTATGTACTCAATTTCAATTGCACAATTTGGGGCAATCATCGGGTTGTATTCGGAAGAGGATGCTGGAGAGGAAGAGAACACTGGTGGTCTCCGCGAACTTCCACAAGATCAACGCCAAGCTGCATGGGCTCAGATTGGGGAGGGACACTATAAACCGAGCCAGAACAAGAGCACACAGTTGAGGGACCCTCTCTACCGCTACATCCACAGGGTCCTCAGCTACTCCCTTTGCCAGAGACATGACAATGGTGGTCTTGTAGGGTTGCGTGATCTGATAGTCCTCCATTGCATTCACAACCGTATCAACCTAGATGTTCCATACCTGCTACTTCGCAACATGCACTTGAACCAACTTGCCACTCCCCCGACCCCTATCCTTTTTGGAGGGTGGATCTACCGCCTCTTCAAACATTTTGTGCATAGGATGCCGAGGTCCTTCCAGAAGGGCCCATGGTCGGGAAAATGGACCTTGTCATATGTCGCTCCATGAACCTAATCAACGAAGCAAATGACGGGACGGTCAGGTTTCAAACAGTTCAAGGGCATGTGTGGAACCCTCAAGAAGCTCTCGTCCTTCTCGCTCCACAAATCCGTCCTCCTCCACGGTACCAGTATCAGCACCATGGTGATCCGGGTAAATCCTCCTCTCAAGGAGGTGGTTTTCCTAACTTCCAAAGTTTACATGATTTTTTGCAGGAAAATCTCATGTGCACCCGGAACACCTACAATATGGCAAGCAACACGTATACCTGGGCCGAAGTTATAGAAAGAAACATCTCCGACATGCAGGACGACATCAGCAACATCCGAGAGTACATGGCGGGCCAAGGAGGGGATGATGACGAGGATGACGACATGGATTGAGCGGGAGGCGTTGGAGGTGCCATTACCCAATTGAAGGACGTAACAGGTTAACCTTGTGTCTCTCACAAATAGTTTCATGGCTTGCATGCCATTGTTGAACAATTTACTTTTCTTAAGACTTTTAATTTCCTGCATTTTTCTTTTTTTTTTAGTTTATGTTGTGAATGGTGAACTTATGGTAAAGTAGGATGTTCGTTATTTTGTTTGGTGTGGTATTTATAAGTAAAACAGGTACCTACGAGGCTTGCAGCACTAAATATTAGTGCTACAAAAGCCGGGAAAGCAGAACCGAAAGCCGAAACCTGTTTTCAATGATTGCAGATTGTCAACATGGGGTCGTGTCCAGCCAACACGCCCCCGTGTCCATCGCCCAGTATCTGCTGTTTGTTTAATTTCTGCCTAACACGGGGTCGTATTCACTAGGCACGCCCCCGTGTCCGCCTTCTGTAAGTTTTCGTTACTGGCAGTCTTACCACGGGGCCGTGCTCAGCCAGCACGGGGCCGTGTCCAGATGCCCAGTAACAACAAAACCTTGTTTTTAATGCCTTTTTACTCATTCAATCAACCTAAAAATTTCTTTTTGGGACACATTGAGGAGTGTTTTGGTCAAAAATTACCGAAGCAATTAAGTGATCAAATTAGTTAAGTGAGGTAGTGTGCTAAGAATGTGTATCAAAAATATTCTAATTTAGTTGTTTGCAAAAACAGTTTTCAGGATACGGCTCAGGATATCGAGCTGTATCTATAATCAAACAATGAGCAAAAATGTAAAGGGTGACACGGGATGTATGAGGAAAGCCCTTGATCAATTTAGATCGCCGGCACAAAACCTTGGGAGCTGACAATCGCAGCTGCCTTGTTCTTCTTATTACTTCAAATGTCAGGATACAGTGCAGGATATGATGCGGGTCAACTAAGTGTTACAATGCGATTGGAATACAAGTGTAAGTGTGTTGTGAGTGTTTGCAGCTAGAGAGAAAGAGAGTTCGAGAGATTGTGTGTTCTTATCTGATCCGTTCAATCCTATTTATAGTAAAGTAAAATTAACTAACTAGCCTACAAATATGGGATATAAGGAATATTCCCTTTGTGAACGTTGTAGTCCACGTCTTCCGGCTTCAACGTTTATATTCCAACAGATTTGCCCAAGTCTTTGGGAGAAGAAGTCCATTTTAACGTTATAGACTTGCACCATTAACCTGCACGTGAATTAATTAGCCACTACCAGGATACTATATCAGGATGTTACCAATATCCTGATCTGGTATCCTGATCATAAATAAAAGAAACACAGTCAGAATATTATTCAGGATACATGAACAGAAAACCACCCATAACAATTGTCCTCAAAATATATCTGTTGGTGTACCAATTCCAACGGATATATTTTAAAGCTTATCTCGTGAATCGAGGTTATTAAGTTGAAACGACGGTTGAAGTGACACGCTACAACTCCCCATGCGATATTTACTCAATACCCCTACATACAGCCTATATTTAGCCAGACTATTCTGCATTATGATCATCATTCTTCAAGCAATTCTTCAGGTATTCTTCCTATTTCTCTTCTCTGTTTAAATTTCTCGTTTCTTAGTTGAAATCTTCCATGGCCTCACGTACAAGATCACGCTCAAACGAGTCAGCCCCAACCCTTGAAAGTCAAAACCTTATTCGAGAACCCGAAAAAGGAGATTTGCTCTTTTAATAACGCCGACATTGTCGCCTTAAAAGATTCCGGTGCCATTCCAGCCGGAGTGATCATTCGTCCCTTCGACCGGGAGGTCCGAACAGACGCGGAATCAAACGAGTGGGTGTGTTTTTAGCCTATCCTTTTCCTTGGGACTCCAGTATCCTTTTCCAGCCTTCATTTCCCGCTTTTTCGAACTCACCGGCCTTATTTATGCTCAGACCATGCCAATGGTTTGGAGAGTTTTAATGGTGTTAGACTAGATTAAATCTCGTCATATCCCTGATATTTGTGTCGAAGATCTTCCCATAGCATATCGACTGAGGTCCCATGGTAATAACCGTTTTCTTCTATTCTCCACCTCTAAGAACCCCCTATGTGACATCTGTGCCTCCACGGCCATCGAACAAATACCAAATCAATGAAATGTTGTGTTTTATACTTGGGATTTGTATAAATATGTGTGTCGTTTGCACATATCAATTCTTGTTCGATTTCGAGCTCTAAATCGCTTTCTGGAAGATTATACGCAAACTTGTGCGTAAACGTAATCAGTTTAATGCGATGAACACTCCGGAATAGTGAAATAGGCTTAACATACCTTAAATAACCTTTACATAACTTAGAAATAAGTTTTGGAGGGTTTGGTGTGTCGAAATCAAGTTTGTTCGATCGCAGGGACTAGTTGTGTCAAACTGTGAAACTATATCAATTTGTATAGTAACAAACATTCCGGAACTTGATCATATGTTAAACATACCCTAAATATCCTTTACATAGCTTAGAAATAGGCTTTGAGGGGTTCGGTATGCTAAAATAAACTTTATTGATCAATAGGGACTAAAAGCATCAAAAAGTGCATAAGTTTGCATTTTCGCGCATATCTTACGTTCTGAATATATCCGGACATCCAAAAATTTACGTAATCATTAAAATATTTTATTTTAGTGATTGGCTTGATAAAATTCCATTTGTCGCTTAATTTGGATCGTTTTTGCGTTCGTTACGACTTCCGTCGTAATTAACCAAACAATGCAACCGTACGACCAAACAAACCGACACCCGGCATATTTTTGAGCATGTTTCATGTCCACTATGTTTAGGCATCATTGTAGGCCCTTAAAGTTTGCTTAACGGGCCTTAAACGTGTCAGAAATGAGCTTAAACACTTACAGGGATCAAAACTGCAATTTATGAAACTGTTGCTGAACTGTGGACCTCAGGCGGCCCTCGTAAGGACCCCCTTACTCTTACGCGGCCCGTGTGAGTGTATCAGACCTGCAAAAATGTGTTTCCAGCTGTTCCAGCTGTTTGTGAGTGTTGCAAATGGTATTTTCAGTACTATGGGCCATTCTAGGGGTGCCTAAGGTTTCACAAAACAAGGGATGCACATGTACGGATGAGATCGAAGCACGTTATTCGATGAACGATCCTAACGGTGGTCCATTTCCTATAAATACCCCCCACCCCTTTGCTCAAAACCCACACTTGATCCTGAAATTTCTCTAAGTTGGAGCTTTAGCACTCCATACCTGAGAATACTTGGGATCAAGACTCCTTTCTTGGACCCGTTGTAAGTCCTCTTTCGTTCTTTTATGCGTTTTTAGCTTAAAAGTCAAACTGCATTTGACTTTCTGCATTGATCAGTTTATGGTCAATGCGAAGTTCGTTTGAACTTCATAACGTGAGCATAATCATGATGGTTATAGTCCCTAGTGACTATACCTACTGATTACCACGTTGTCTAGGCTCAGTGACGAGTCGTAGTTTCGGCCAAAATGCGCATTCCCGCGTATTTTGTAACCAAACTACTTTTGGGTATCAAAACCGTTTGTTTTGATACCAAGTCTGTTTTCTAAATTTGTTAAACATGTTTTAACATGTTTAACTCGTCACTTTTAGTTTAGTGTTTGTGTAGAGTCATAAGTCAGCGGACTAAACACCCGCTTAGACTTTCGAACTTGACCCGTTTGGTCGATCATTAGGATCCGACCAAACATGTTTAGTGACCATAGTTGCATAGGGAATAACCTTCCAAGGTTATACCTTATGGTCACTTAGGTTTAATTAGTTGTATGATAGGTAGTTTATATGCCTTAGGTAAATGACCAAAATGTCCTTTTCATGCACAATTGGTAATTAAGCATATGTAACACAAACTATTGTCACCTAATTGATTATGCAACATATTTAATCATGTTTAGGCATATAATACTTGTCATTGGACTAGTTAGACGTCTCGAACGCGCTTTTGCGCGGACGACACGTTAAAGTAGCGTAAGCTACCTTAATGGGTCGCAATGGGTCGAAAGCACTTAGGTTAGGTTTCGATTTAGAATGTGGACTTTGTTAAACCATGTCATATGAGTTCCAATACTCATTTGGTTTACAAAACCTCATCCTATCCGATCTTCCGACTTAGGTCCGGTTTATTTATATAGTTATTAGGTTGCCGATTAATTCTGTGCTCCCTCTAGCTTTGCTTGGATGTTGTTCAAGACCTCTATGTCACACCCTGTCTTTTACGGAAGCATATGATGTGTGACTGGTTTAATATCATTGCATTCAATCGTAATAAACAACTACATGATCAAAACGATGTTCATCCATTCATAAAATTTGAGTATTACAAACACTTGTTTTTAAGTTTTAAAACACAACCTCCGTCTAGGTTATAAATCAACAAAAGTAGATGACATCTAAACTTGGAGTTTACTTCTAGTTACGACACTTGCACCCAAGATCCATCCTGTTACCTGAAATGCATGTAATTTTGGAACACATCAACATAAAGTTGAGCGAGTTCACGCGTCTTGTTTGTATAGCGTAATTCTTGTAAATCTTTGAGAGACTCCTTTGTAAACAGGTATGAAAAGTGTGTATGAACATGAATGTTTTACAAGGACTTTAAGGCACAGGGAGCACTCGTAATGGCTCCTTTAAGGCATGTGAGGACATAGGGAGTACTTGTTATGACTCCTTGAGGACATGGGGAGTACTTGTTATGACTCCTTGAGGACATGAGGAGTACTTGTTATGACTCCTTGACTGTGTCGATTACCCTCGACTGTGTCGATTTCCCTCGACTGTGTCGATTAACCTCGACTGGGACTCCGAAGCACTACTAGGTACTAGTTGTGACCATGTGTGGGGTTCGGCCATACCTGTTAGATCTAACCCTCGTCCCAAATTAAGTATTAATGGCATTTCTGTATTTAGTCTAAGCTCACATGATCTAGTATGTCATAGGCCTTTCGTAGGAATTTCATAGGCATTTCTTAAAACGCATCATACTTGGTACTCGTTCTCACCAAGAGTGCTTCTTGTTTTTGTATCATACCATTTGTAAACATTGTAACATTTGTAACATGTATTTCGCCCCCGAGAGTTATAAAACCAAAAACAGTTAAAGAAAAGGGGGGAGCATGAACTCACTGTTTTGCGTCTTCGTACTTGTAACTCAAATCTCGTCAGCAAACAAGACTACCTACAATGTGCTAGGGTCTATTAGATGAGTGGGCAGTGCCTTGCCTTAGGTTTCATGTTTTTGAGTTACGTTTCTTTTATGTCTTTACCATCCAGAGTTATAATACTTTTCAAGTATTTATTTCCGTATCTCCTTCCCAAGGGTGGGAGTATTTCATACTTGTGTATTTGTATTCTCGTATTTGCAGTTTCCAAAAATAACACATTTTCTCTTTGTCGAAAATACAATATTACTCTTTTAATATTTTCAAAAACCGTATTTTCATTTCTTGTATCCAAAACAATATTTGCCAAAAATATGTTTGTAATGGTATTTTCCGGAATATTTATAAGTTACGTGTTTCTTTTCGGTTTCTCAATATTTACGTGTGTAACTTATATACTTTATTCCTTGTGATTTTTGGTATTATTTTGGATTTGCAAGTTCTTGGTATTTATAGGTTATATTATTTTCTCTAAAACAATATAACTATTTCACATAATCACGCACAATGACTTTAATGTAAATATATATCTAGATACATATCTATCCATTTTTGTTTACAAAAACCAATCTCCGATACTTTGTATTTTTTTGTAACAAAACCTATGGCGAAGTTTATATCGAAAAACAAAGTCAAAAGCATACTTGCAAACACTTGTTAGAAAATATTTTCTAAGTGTTGGAATTTTTTAGAAATTTTGGCCATAGTTTCCTTTGTAAATGGAGGTGTCCATGCTATTTAGCATATCATTTTCTTTTCCAAAAATCATTCAAACACTCAACAATCACACTCTAAACAATATTACACCACCAAGAGCAAAAACTATATGCTTTATATAATAGTCATGAACTTGATATTTCACGAAAATGTGTAGTAACTTGGTAAGATGTTTAGTGGTTTTAGTTACCCTCCAAAGTGTGTTTACTTCTTTTAAAATTTCATTCTTGAAGATATTTGGTGTTTACAACTTGTAAACATAATTTACAAAAATGTTTATTTATTAAACCTTATACACTTGTTTTGTCACTAAAAATAGTGTAGGTTTAATAAAATCATGATCTTCTAAAATAATCAGCTTTTTAAACTTGGTTTTTTTTTGGAAAATCATACACAAATCTTGGATCTACAAGATTATCAACTCACTTTGTTTCCTGTGTTTCAAGAAATCATTTCTTTCACCAAGTTCATGTCTACACAAGAAGATGATCCTACTATGTTGTTACAAGATCTTCCTTCCACTTGCTAGATTATGTCTTTAATCACCATCTAGCAAGCTCCATGTGATGATTAACATCATCAACTCAAGAAATCATTAAGCAAATATCATTCACATACTAAATAATATCATTTCATCCATATTTCCTCATATGTAAGTCTTATGTTTATGATTCAAGTTTATGTCTTTTGATGTTCTTATAATTTTCAACATAATACTTCTTTTAACCAAGCAAAATAGAAGTAAACAAGGGTTTAGATGATCTTACTACTAGCTTGAAGCTAGGGAAGAAACTAGATGAAGATTAAGTGGATAATAGCACACAAGAGAGGTCCTTCAAGATCCGAGAGCACCGGGCTTCCTTAATCACCTTCTAACACCTAGAAATGATCTTGGAATGGTTGGTTGATGAATGACGATGATGGTGGTCGGACTATGTTTCGGCCGAGAATGGGGGCCAAGGAAGGAGGTGAGTGATGTTGGTGAAATGTGAGGTAGATGAAGTTATTTTATAACCTTTCCATGTTTGTCCAATGTATATAATGTCCCTTGAGTACAAGACAAGATCATATAAGATCTCATTACAAATCACATAAGATTTAAGGATATCTTGTAAGATCAAGCAATATATGGATGGTGGGGCCACTAAAATTCGGTCATAGGTGGGGGGGGGGGGTATCTAGTTGAGTTTCAAAGATTAGTTAAGTTAATTAGTTGGAAGTTAAGGGTATTAGTTAGTGTTTAAGGGTATCATGTATTATGTAGTATGTTTAAGTGTTCGGGAACCATAACTAGCTCAGAAAAAGTAAGACAATGCTTCTAGCAATATTTTAGTGTTCCGGGTATTGTCCGGTTGTTCGGTTAAATACCGGTTCGTTAAAGTGTTTAATTATTCCATATAGTGTCCTTTATGCAACTTTTTGTGACACTTTTAATTCCCGACACTTAGGAAAGCATACAGGACCATTTTTCCATATTTTTGCACATTACTAGCATGTTAGAATGCTGAATTTTAATGATTAATGCAGAATTCTGCATTTAGAGTGGGTTTTAGGCACTTTCCGGTACCTAATATCACTTAGGCATGCAGTTTTGGGGTCCTTACTTCCCTACACACTGCACTAGTGTATCACTTGGTCTCTGGCTCATACTGGGCCTCAAAATAATGTCTGTCTATGTACTGAACTTCATCAACATTTTTCTGTTTGTCTGGTATGGGTGCCAATTCTGTTCTGTGTATCATTTGAACTATCTCGTGTTGCATGTAGCAACGAATAAAGTCTTGTATCATGAAATGCCATTGTATGTATATAACAATAATCAAAAATTCATTTGTCTCATAAACTAGATCATGCATAATTATTTAAGCACATATTACAGTTCAATTAGTGTACGGAATGTACGGAAAAGTGACAGTTGTCACAGTCTCCCCCCGTTAAAAGAATTTCGTCCCGAAATTCAAGCGATCCTATCGGTCGCAGGGGAGTTGTGAAACGAATATGGTCACTAAGATTCATGATTTGTCTTTATGTTCCCATGTACTCTGGGTCATGCTATGAATTATATCGTACTCAAGTAAATCAATTATGTCTTTTCTGTGTCTTGTGGACTCTTGGTCCGTAACCTTAACAGGTTTTTAGAGTATTGTGGACTCTTGGTCCGAAACCTTAACAGGTTTCTATAGTAATTTTGTCGTTTTCTCATTGACGTGAATTTTATTTGTGGGAACAATGACTGTTCCTCGAGTCAGACTCCTCTACAGACTAGACACATGAATGTATCGCGATCACTACTGATCTTTTTTCTGGAAGTTTCATCTTGTGTTCAATGGTTCTGATCCCTACACCGGGGATTCAACCTTTTCGTTTTTCCAAATCACACTACGCCCTGTTTAGGCGAGGCTCTCTTTTAAGTCATACTTCTTGTCTCAAATTCTTACGATTTCTGCCGTTCATCGGCGCAATCTTTCTGTATTCATGGGTTGTCTTGTTATGATCACATATCTGAACGATCTTGCCTCTAGATTGTTTATTTCCGGTCTCCGTTCATCATGACGGGGATCGACTTATTTTGTTCCATCCGAAGCTTCACACGAAGCGGTTTGAACGGCGGTGTAATAAATACTGTTGTAGGAAGACTCCACTAAGGGCAAGTGAGTGTTCAAACTTTTCATCAAAGTTTATCACACAAATACGTATCACGTCCATACAGTTTGCATCGCTCAGTAGCTTAGTCCATCTACGTTAATATTTAAGTTCTTACGATCAACGGTGTGCTGCAATGTTTGTGATCAGTAAGGATCGTGCAGCGTTTTCTTTCAGGTAATGACGTCAAATTTGTGGCGCGCAATTACTGCATCTAGCTCAAGGTTTCTTCTTATGATTCCTTAATCAATGTGCCGCGTATGCAATGTTGTGATCTCGTTGCATCGATGTACAATCGAGACTTTGTCGAGAAGCGTCACATAATTGCAACTCTAGCTCCTTAGCTCTTGGTTGCAGGGTTGGCATGATTTTCGTTCTTATCCACCATGTATCTTAAAGTTCTCATTTCTCGAATTCGAAATCCGCTTTTCGTTATCATAGCACATAACTGTTCTTTTCTCTAAGAATTTGCAAGGTAAATTGCAGCTGTTGCCCACGACCTTCCTTGGTCGTTGGCCATATAAGAATGTAGTCAATAAGTATAGTCATGATTTATCCAGGTATGGCTTACACGTTCGACTCATGAGGTCCATGAATATTGTCGATGCATGTGTTAAGCCAAATGGTACGACAAGGAACTCGTAATGCTCGAAGCGAGTCCTAAAGGTCATTTTAGAGATATTCCCTTCTTGTATTCACAGTGGAGGACATCTTGTTCTCAAGTTGATCTTCGAGTGGTAACTATAACCTGACGATTTGTCTATTCATGTCATCAATCCTTGGCAAAGGATTCTGATTCTCAATTTTCTGAAATTTATGCAAAGTGGAGTCTATCAACTTTTCTCCTTGTGTCCTTAACTTGGATATCCAATCCATGCTGACTATCATATCATGACTTCTTAAGTTAATGGTAACAGAAGGTTCCGGCCTTCTGAGTTCCTAGAATATAATTCCTTACTTGCTTCGTCTGCTTAAACTAGCCTTCTATATGCCCATTTCTATAGAATACGAGACGTCTATTTTTACTCGAAACTAGGCCAAGTAGTTTCTTAAGTTCTAAGCATGCAATGTTAAAGTTGATGCCAGTATTAATAAAAAATGGATGCATAAGGTTGGTTAATAGGGAATGTACCCGTAACCGCATCTGGATCCTGGCGTGCTTCACGAGTTTCGATCGTGAAAACCCTTCCTTGCTTGTTTCTTCCCAGGGCAATCTTTCCTAAAGTGCCCTGCTTCACCACATCTTTAGCAACCTGGTATTCTCTTATTTCTTCCATCTGGGTCCTTCGCCCAACAGGCGTCCTTGCTGTGCCCTTCTTTTCCACACTTTCCGCACTTAGGCCTTAGACATCGACCTTCATGGTGAAAAGTGCATTCCCCGCACCTCGGCTTAGTCCCCGAGTAGATTTTACCACCGGCCTTATTAGTGGCTCCATCAGTTTTCCTGCCATGTGGCGGTTTCACTTTCTTTCTTTTGTTTGCTTTAGAGCTTACCTTTAGGTTTGAAGACTTCCTTTTCTTATTGCCTGATGACTCCACATGAGTCTCTTTCTTGTTATCCTCAGATTCCGAAAATTTTCCCACACGTAGAGCCTCTTCAGTAAGAGTGACACTCATATCGATAGCCTCTACAATGGTTGAGGGCTTTGAGGTAGTCACCATGCTCCTGATCTGAGGTGCAAGTCCCCAAATGAATCGTTCAACCCTTTTGAATTCCAGTTTGACTAAGTAAGGGATGACCCTAAACAAGTCGTGAAATCGCTGGACGTATTCGGGAATCTTCGGTCCATCCATTTTCAAATTCCAGAACTCCACCTCAAGCTTCTGGATTTCAGCCCTATAACAGTATTTCTTTTCCATCATTTCCTTGAGCTCGTCCCAGCTCAGTGCATAAGCAGCATCTGCTCCAAGGGTCTGAACCTGAAGGTTCCACCAGGAGAGTACGCCATCCAAAAATAACCTTGAGATATAGGTAACACTCTGCTGGGGCGAACAATTACTCATTCTTAGAACGGAGTCAGTCTTTTCTGCCCAACGTACAAACGCAACAGCGCCTCCTGTGCCGTCAAAGTTCGATGGCTTGCAGTCCAGGAATTGTTTATAAGTGCAGCCAGTTGGAGGGTTATTTCTGGTAGTGCCACCGCTGTGTTTGGAGCGGAGGGCTTCATGTCGTGCAATTACCTGTGAGATGTGTTCTTGCAACTCGGCTTCTGTCCTTGGTAACGTACTGGTGTTTGTATCACGTCTGGGCGGCATTCTCTTCTGTCAAAATGGTATGAAGTAGGTTAGACAACATCCCAATTGTCTATGAGGTACATAGCACCATAAGCCATCATGTAATCACCCAATTTCACATGTATATATACTCAATGTATGAGCGAGGAAACAATCACTGAGCCTTCACATAGGCTTGCCAACTTGGCTTATTGTTTGTAATGAAATGAACTCGAGGTTACATCGCCTCGGTCATTTAGGTTTCAGTTATTTCCTGCTATATTAAATTTATTGATGTGTATATTTTCCCAGAGATGGGGTTGTTCACGGTGATAGTGAGTATAACGTCACTGAATCTTTCTGAAGGTTATTCCTCTTCTCTTGCTTAAATATCGTTTCTCAGACGTCTCGTACACGGGTAGACACAAAGTAGGTAAGACAGGTTTCCTACTTTATAAAGTGCTAAAGCACTGGTCTAGGTTTTGTTCTACCATTTGAAGGTGTGAACACCTAGAGTTTATTTTTGTGCAGTGATCGTTAGCTTGGCCGACAGAGTCCACCAGGATTTCTGTGCACTACAAGTCGTTATTACGTGGGCCCCCGAAATAATAAATTGTCTTGCACAGTTACCCCAATTTTCTCTCGTCCAAGGAGGGGACACTACTGTCCTTATACCTCTGTCATGGAAAAGACCTTTGCGATGGTCCACACGCTAACACTTGTTATCGTTACACGCGTATAGGCACGATGATTAGATGAAATAGGAATAGAGAGATGAATACTTCATCTCCTTTTTCTGGTTAAGTATGTCGTCAATCTTGCTTCACATAAGCCGCAGGGATCTCGTCTCGTTGATCAAGAATTCGTTCAAGGTTGCCGCCTCTGCCTCGTCATCATCACCGTAGTCAGGCACCTTCACGATCGAGAGGGAAGAGCAGCCATTTCCTAAGGTAGCAAGCTCAGAATCTTGTTTAGTAATCACTCTAGCCATGAGCTTTACAAAGTACGCGAGATCGGTTGCTTCATCGTGCGAGTTACGTACAATAATAGGAGTCGGAGTCGAAAGTACCTTATTCACGTCAATAATCATTCCGTACACTTATTTGTATGTATATGTTCACGTCAATAATTATTCCGTACACTTATTCGTATGTATGTATCGATAAACATATACGTTACTTAGCATAAATAGGCATCTCTATGCATCATATTTCTTATAACTCTCGTTTTTGGGGGGTCATTTTTCTAGTTGTCGATTTACGACTGAGACAAAAACACTACTTGGTACTAGTTTTCACCAAGAGTGTATTTCATCTTTGGCTTCATCTTTGGCAAGTCTAACTCGCGTAGACTATGCCTTAATTGGCACCTTATCTTGAGGGAATTCCCTACCAATGTCCTTGCCTTGTCTCTTTTTGAAAAGTGTTTGACTCGTGGATGTTGACGCTTACGTGAATGCAATGAAAACCTTTTTGTAAAATGTTTTTTTGTGAGAGAACTCTAGTGATTGTAGTCTAGACTCAAGAAGGAATCCTAGTTCACTACAATCGAAGCTCTGATACCAAACTGTCACACCCTGTCTTTTGCGGAAGCGTATGATGTGTGACTGGTTTAATATCATTGCATTCAATCGTAATAAACAACTACATGATCAAAACGATGTTCATCCATTCATAAAATTTGAGTATTACAAACACTTGTTATTTAAGTTTTAAAACACAACCTCCGTCTAGGTTACAAATCAACAAAAGTGGATGACATCTAAACTTGGAGTTTACTTCTTGTTACGACACTTGCGCCCAAGATCCATCATGTTACCTGAAATACATGTAATTTTGGAAAACATCAACATAAAGTTGAGCGAGTTCACGCGTCTTGTTTGTATATCGTAATTCTTGTAAATCTTTGAGAGACTCCTTTGTAAACAGGTATGAAAAGTGTGTATGAACATGAATGTTTTACAAGGACTTTAAGGCACAGGGAGCACTCGTAATGGCTTCTTTAAGGCATGTGAGGACATAGGGAGTACTTATTAGAACTCCTTGAGGACATGGGGAGTACTTGTTATGACTCCATGAGGACATGGGGAGTACTTGTTATGACTCCTTGACTGTGTCGATTACCCTCGACTGTGTCAATTAACCTCGACTGGGACTCCGAAGCACTACTAGGTACTAGTTGTGACCAAGAGTGGGGTTCGGCCGTACCCGTTAGATCTAACCCTCGTCCCTAATTAAGTATTAATGGCATCTCTGTATTTAGTCTAAGCTCACATGATCTAGTATGTCATAGGCCTTTCGTAGGCATTTCATAGGCATTTCTTAAAACGCATCATACTTGGTACTCGTTCTCACCAAGAGTGCTTCTTGTTTTTGTATCATACCATTTGTAAACATTGTAACATTTGTAACATGTATTTCACCCCCGAGAGTTATAAAACCAAAAACAGTTAAAGAAAAGGGGGAGCATGAACTCACTGTTTTGCGACTTCGTACTCGTAACTCAAATCTCGTCAGCAAACAAGACTACCTACAATGTGCTAGGGTCTATTAGACGAGTGGGCCGTGCCTCGCCTTAGTTTTCATGTTTTTGAGTTACGTTTCTTTTATGTCTTTACCATCCAGAGTTATAATACTTTTCAAGTATTTATTTCCGTATCTCCTTCCCAAGGGTGGGAGTATTTCATACTTGTGTATTTGTATTTTCGTATTTGCAGTTTCCAATAATAACAAATTTTCTCTTTGTCGAAAATACAATATTACTCTTTTAATATTTTCAAAAACCGTATTTTCATTTCTTGTATCCAAAACAATATTTGCCAAAAATATGTTTGTAATGGTATTTTCCGGAATATTTATAAGTTACGTGTTTGCGTTCGGTTTCTCAATATTTACGTGTGTAACTTATATACTTTATTCCTTGTGATTTTTGGTATTATTTTGGATTTGCAAGTTCTTGGTATTTGTAGGTTATATTATTTTCTCTAAAACAATATAACTATTTCACATAATCACGCACAATGACTTTAATGTAAATATATATTCTAGATACATATTTATCCATTTTTGTTTACAAAAATCAATCTCCGATACTTTGTATTTTTTTTGTAACAAAACATATGGCGAAGTTTATATCGAAAAACAAAGTCAAAAGCATAGTTGCAACCACTTGTTAGAAAATATTTTCTAAGTGTTCGAATTTTTTAGAAAATTTCGCTATAGTTTCCTTTGTAAATGGAGGTGTCCATGCTATTTAGCATATCATTTTCTTTTCCAAAAATCATTCAAACACTCAACAATCACACTCTAAACAATATTACACCACCAAGAGCAAAAACTATATGCTTTATATAATAGTCATGAACTTGATATTTCACGAAAACGCGTAGTAACTTGGTAAGATGTTTAGTGGATTTAGTTACCCTCCAAAGCGTGTTTACTTCTTTTAAAATTTCATTCTTGAAGAGATTTGGTGTTTACAACTTGTAAACATAATTTACAAAAATGTTTATTTATTAAACCTTATTGTTTCTCTAGTGTTTATACACTTGTTTTGTCACTAAAAATAGTGTAGGTTTAATAAAATCATGATCTTCTAAAATAATCACCTTTTTAAACTTGGTTTTTCTTGGAAAATCATACACAAATCTTGGATCTACAAGATTATCAACTCACTTTGTTTACTATGTTTCAAGAAATCATTTCTTTCACCAAGTTCATGTCTACACAAGAAGATGATCCTACTATGTTGTTACAAGATCTTCCTTCCACTTGCTAGATTATGTGTTTAATCACCATCTAGCAAGCTCCATGTGATGATTAACATCATCAACTCAAGAAATCATTAAGCAAATATCATTCACATACTAAATAATATCATTTCATCCATATTTCCTCATTTGTAAGTCTTATGTTTATGATTCAAGTTTATGTCTTTTGATGTTCTTATGATTTTCAACATAATACTTTTTTAACCAAGCAAAATAGAAGTAAACAAGGGTTTAGATGATCTTACTATTAGCTTAAAGCTAGGGAAGAAACTAGATGAAGATAAAGTGGATAATAGCACACAAGAGAGGCCCTTCAAGATCCGAGAGCACCGGGCTTCCTTAATCACCTTCTAACACCTAGAAATGATCTTGGAATGGTTGGTTGATGAATGACGATGATGGTGGTGGTGGGACTACGTTTTGGCCGAGAATGGGGGCCAAGGAAGGAGGTGAGTGATGTTGGTGAAATGTGAAGGAGATGAAGTTATTTTATAACCTTTCCATGTTTTTCCAATGTATATAATGTCCCTTGAGTACAAGACAAGATCATATAAGATCTCAATACAAATCACATAAGATTTAAGGATATCTTGCAAGATCAAGCAAGATATGGATGGTGGGGCCACTAAAATTCGGTCATAGGTGGGGGGGGGGTATCTAGTTGAGTTTCAAAGATTAGTTAAGTTAATTAGTTGGAAGTTAAAGGTATTAGTTAGTGTTTAAGGGTATCATGTATTATGTAGTATGTTTAATTGTTCGGGAACCATAACTAGCTCAGAAAAAGTAAGACAATGCTTCTAGCAATATTTTAGTGTTCCGGGTAATGTCCGGTTGTTCGGTTAAATACCGGTTCGTTAAAGTGTTTAATTATTCCGTATAGTGTCCTTTATCTAACTTTTGTGACACTTTTAATTCCCGACATTTAGGAAAGCATACATGACCATTTTGCCATATTTTTGCACATTTCTAGCATGTTAGAATGCTGAATTTTAATGATTAATGCAGAATTCTGCATTTAGAGTGGGTTTTAGGCACTTTCCGGTACCTAAACTATCACTTAGGCATGTAGTTTTGGGGTCCTTACTTCCCTACACACTACACTAGTGTATCACTTGGTCTCTGGCTCATTCTGGGCCTCAAAATACTGTCGGTCTATGTACTGAACTTCGTCAGCATTTTTCTGTTTGTCTGGTATTGGTGCCAATTCTATTCTGTGTATCATTTGAACTATCTCGTGTTGCATGTAGCAACGAATAAAGTCTTGTATCATGAAATGCCATTGTATGTATATAACAGTAATCAAAAATTCATTTGACTCGTAAACTAGATCATGCATAATTATTTAAGCACAGATTACTGTTCAATTAGTGTACGGAATGTACGGAAAAGTGACAGTTGTCACACTCTAAGCATTCTCAGGTGAGTACATAGTTCCCCTATTTTACTGTTTTCAATTGTTTTGGGGTGATTCATATGTGCTAAATGTTTTCAAGGTTTTAACGATAGTTTCAAAAATAAATGATATGGTTTATACAAAATTTATAACGATTTTGATAAAGTAAACAAACTTGTTGATTGTATTTACATAACGAATAATATTCATTAGTTTTGGCCGAACCGACCAGTATTAGGTTATGGTACCATAGGATCTGACAAATCCCGTTATCAGACTGCACTCATGGTTATGTGTGGGTTAGGTGGGTAACGACTGAATCTGTGATTGTTAATTTACCCTTTGGTGGTTTATTAATGCGAGAAGCGATAGGCGAGTTGCGAAGGTTTGGATGTTATTAGCGAGACAATCAAAAGTAGTTTTCACAATTTAAAACGAGAATGATTTAAACGACTAAAGCGATTTTTAACGAATTAAACGATTTGGGCAAACGATTGGTTTTTGGTTAGTGTTTAGATAACGGGACGGGTGTAATGTGATAAAAGCATGGTGGATACGCCGCTAGTACTTCCTATATATAAGTGTTTTCATCGTATTACATATCGTGGCGTTATTTAGTTCAATTGGGTAAACGATTTTGAAACGATGTCACACAAACGAGGTTTTCGAAATGATATAAACCATACGAGTTTTATTAACGAGATTTATTAACGAGTTTTATTAACGAATTTTATTAACGAGATGTTTTTACGAGATGTTTTACAATTTGATTTAATTAAATAAATGTTTTGGGTTAAGAATCATGGCTACGAGATTTTATAAATTATAACCAACTTGATTTGAGTTGGTTAATTATGTCGCAATACTATACTTTTCAAAACAAGGTTTTTAATTAAGTATTGCTACATGTAAACTAGCCATGAATCCGACACTCTCAAAAACCTATGTACTCGCCAGCATTTCTTTGCTGACTTTGTTTTCACATGTGTTTCAGGTGTTGTTGAATGATGTTGATTGCTAGGATCCATGCTCACATAGGACTGGATGAGGCCTTAGTGACTTAATAACAATGATAGACTATGTTTAAATTGTTTATTTAAATTTCCTGACAATGTAAATATTTAATGTTTAATAAAACGAAACTTCAAATTTCCGTGTGTTTTGAAACAATGATTCTGTTACAACACTCCCCGACGATTCCGTCGCGATTTGTTGTTTTACGCGGTCGGTGTGTGACAGAAAAGTTGGTATCAGAGCCTATGGTTATAGGGAATTAGGTTATTAGTAATGCTTTGACCTAGTCTATAACGTTCCTAGGACCCTAACGCGAGTTTACTTGCGTGTAGTCATAAAACAATACCGTCACCTATCCTTAGGCGACAACCACAACAAGAACACAAATTTCGAATCCGCTTTGAAAACCAATCGTCTGTTCTAGGATGATTTATTGTAAGGTTTTGAACCCTTTAAGTTTTCAAAATCTCATCAAGTTCGGGTCTTATAATGTGAACACGTGCAAACTGGAGGGTGAATGCCTGTACTCTGAGTTTTCTGTCTAAGGCTAGAGTGTTCGTACAAATCCGCAGTATCGGACCAGTCACTCTTACCTGGGAACTCTTGGGGTGAGTGTTCACTTATAGGCGAACATGTCTTCAGCGATACATTAATATGACCCGTTTACTTTGACTAATCACCGTCACATTTGTTTGCCTTAGGTAACAAACAAATGATCGCAATTTCTACGTTGTTGTTCTGTTTTAATTATCCGATAACATTTCACTTGTTTTCTCCTATGTCTTTTATTTCCTCTAGAATGTCTCTTCATCGCAACGACACTCAAATGTCCGAGCAAACTGCCAAATTTGCCCAGCGAATAAGCGAAGTAATCCTGAAGACTGTGGATTTAGGTATCGCCATGTCTCGTCTTAATAATGAAGCCACCCATGAAGCATCGAAAGAAGCAGAAGTCGAGCCTTCGAAAAAGTCAAAGAAGCGTAAAGCTCCAAAGGATCCCGTAGTCGTTACACCAAATCAAGCAAAACCTAGCCAGGTGGCAGCACCACCAGCCAAGAAACCGTACTTAGGAACTTCTCCTTTGTGCAATCAGTGTAGCCTCCACCACTATGCCAGTGTCAAATGTCGGAAATGTTTCAACTGTGGGCTCATTGGTCATTTGGCATGAGACTTTCGTTCAATCACCATGCTAAACCAAGCTTTTCAGAACCCCGTTCAATTTCAAGCAGATCCAGCACAGGCTCGTTTTCCTCCTGGTACTTGCTACACCTATGGCGAGACGGGTTATGTCAGGGACAGATACCCAAAGATTTTCAATGCAAATCCGACCCACGGATGAGCATTTAGCCGATTAGAAGAAGCTGCTGCTTTGAATAATCCGAATCTTATGTTTATGTTTATGTTTCTAGTGTTTTCCATTGAACTCAGAAATAATCTATTTTGTTTATAAATATTTTTTTTTGCAATTCTGATGTACAAATATAGTTGCATGTGTGTATGGCATACCCCTACGATACCTACACCAAAGAACCGTATTTGTAGTTCTCTCGTTCATATGATCGCTCATGATTTCCTCGAAAATTCTAAGTGCTCGTTTCATTCTAAGAAACGATGTGACAATTTGAGTAATCACTTTAATTCCTTGGTTAGATAACTAAGGAAACCTTTCTTCAATCTCTTATCATTTCATTCTGATTTCTCATAACAACATACATAGTATAGGTTTTCAAAACGACCCTCATAATTTCAAAATATTTCATATAGTTTGAAAACGATTTTTAACACAGTATATTTACTTAATGTATCAAATGCATAATTTCAAAGGCTTTATCTATATTTTCAAAATCCTTATGCATAATTTCAAAATTTACCTCGCATGATTTTAAAACATTTTATAAATATACTTACCTAATACGCCTACTTTATGATTTCAAAAGTATTATGTAAGATTTCAACAACATTAAACATATTTTTTTGAAAAGAACCCCATGCATAATTTTCGAAAACCATTCTGCTCGTATTACCCAACCTTCAAATTATGCTTCATATGTCGCCTTGGCATATCTAGCACCTCAACTTCAAGAGTTATCTGATAAAGGATTCATCCGACCGAGCTTTTAGCCCTAGGGAGCTCCTGTCCTCTTTGTGAAAAAGAAAGATGGGTCTTTTCGAATGTGTGTCGATTATCGTGAGCTTAATAAGCTTACCATCAAGAATCGATATCCCCTACCTCGAATCGATGATCTCTTTGATCAACTGCAGGGTGCTACCTGTTTTTCCAAGATCGATCTGCGTTCTAGGTATCATCAACTTCGTGTTCTCGAAGAAGATATTCCCAAAACTGCATTCCGCACGAGATATGGACACTACGAGTTCACCGTCATGCCTTTTGGTATGACAATTGTTCCAGCCATTTTCATGGATTTAATGAATAGGGCCTGTAAACCTTATTTAGACAAATTCATCATTGTGTTCATAGACGATATTCTTGTTTATTCGAAGTCTCGAGCAGGTCACGAGCAACACCCTCGTTTGACACTGGAACTCCTGAAGAAGGAACAACTTTTTGCTAAATTCTCCAAGTGTGAATTCTGGCTTAAAGAAGTTCAGTTTTTGGGTCATATAGTCAACGAGCAGGGTATTCATGTGGATCCATCCAAGTTTGCTGCAATCAAGGATTGGAATACACCAACGACACCTACATAAATTCATTCTTTTCTTGGTCTCGCTGGTTATTATCATCGTTTTATTTCAAAATTCTCAAAGATCGCGGTGCCACTCACTGCTTTGACTCAGAAGAATAAGCCTTTGGAGTGGGGATCTAAGCAAGAAGAAGCGTTCCAAACGCTGAAACGGAAGCTATGTGATGCTCCTGTTTTGTCCTTGCCCAATGGAAACGATGATTTCGTTGTCTTTTATGACGCATCGAATCTAGGCCTTGGTTATGTTCTTATGCAATGAGGTAAAGTCATAGCATATACGTCAAGACAGTTGAAAGTTCACGAAAAGAACAACACAACTCATGATCTTGAGTTAGGTGTTGTGGTATTTGCTCTCAAAATCAGGAGACACTACTTCTATGGAACGAAGTGTGTGGTTTTCACAAAACCACAAAAGTCACCAGCACATTATTAATCAAAAGGAGCTGAACATGAGGCAACGACAATGGGTTGAGCTCTTGAACGATTACGATTGCGTGATTCGCTACCTTCCTGGTAAGGCGAATATCGTAACTGATGCGCTTAGTCGAAAGGAGCGATTCAAGCTTCATTCTTTTCAAACTCTATATGATATTCAATCTCGTGTCCTTCAAGCACAACGTTCTTGTGTAAACGAAGGCTTATTGAAATATGAGCTACCACTTTAACTCGAGCTTAAACTCGAAATGAAAGGTGATGGGTTGCCCTATTTTAAGGATCCTTGTGGATGATTTTCGCTCAAATCGGAATCCTTAATTGAATTCATTGTATGCTTTAATACGTACATTACGATTCAATAAGGACAAAACCGAATTCCTATTAAGATCTTCCTATCTTCATAGTTAGATTCTTGATAATGTTTAAAGTGCCAAATGAAATCCACGGATTAGATTCCTTGTGTGCTTTAAATACACGTGTCCAAAGATAACAAATTAAAGGTCAAATTAAACAATTATGCGATTATGTGTTTAAGTGTTCTCCTTTATGTTTTTGTGTGATCCGATTTTCGTTATCCAAATCCTCATAGAATCTTCCATATCTTCATATGAGTGATTCATAGTAGCATATTCAAAAGGTACTACCTTAACTCCTTAATGGGCTTCTACGTGGTAGTTAAGACCCTTGGGTTATATAGTACCATTCCATGATTCGAAAAGAGACCCTTGAGTGGTCTAGTTAAAGATTGATTCAGAATCTGGTTAAGAATGGCATGTGATGATACAGCTGAAAGGACCCTATGGTGGTCCAGTCACACTCATCACAGGTTCATTCATTTGGTTTTCCATTACACATTATAAAATGCACTGTGTGGACTATGCAAGGAATTGCATAATTATGGACGCGTACATATTTATAAAAATTTAGCGCACGGAAACCACAGTAAGATTTATCATGTGTAAGAACCAATAGTGACAACAATAACGAAACGTGAACAATGTAATGGAGGTACGGTGGACGCACCAATGGCACTTCATATACTTGTATATAAGTGTCCCTCTTACATTGCAAGCATAATGTTATTTAAAGTTACTAGAAGTTCAGAACCCTAACCAGTGTTGTTTTATCTTTTCGACTTCATGTTTCGAGCTCTCACAAGTTTGCTCTAATTAAATTTCGGGACGAAATTTCCTGAAGTAGGGGATACTGTGACATCTGTGCCTCCACGGCCATCGAACAAATACCAAATCAATGAAATGTTGTGTTTTATACTTGGGATTTGTATAAATATGTGTGTCGTTTGCACATATCAATTCTTGTTCGATTTCGAGCTCTAAATCGCTTTCTGGAAGGTTATACGCAAACTGGTGCGTAAACGTAATCAGTTTAATGCGACGAACACTCTGGAATAGTGAAATAGGCTTAACATACCTTAAATAACCTTTACATAACTTAGAAATATGTTTTGGAGGGTTTGGTGTGTCGAAATCAAGTTTGTTCGATCGCTGGGACTAGTTGTGTCAAACTGTGAAACTATATCGATTTGTATAGTAACAAACATTCCAGAACTTGATCATAAGTTAAACATACCCTAAATATCCTTTACATAGCTTAGAAATAGGCTTTGAGGGGTTCGGTATGCTAAAATAAACTTTATTGATCAATAGGGACTAAAAGCGTGAAAAAGTGCATAAGTTTGCATTTTCGCGCATATCTTACGTTCTGAATATATCCGGACATCCAAAAATTTATGTAATCATTAAAATATTTTATTTTAGTGATTGTCTTGATAAAATTCCATTCGTCGCTTAATTTGGATCGTTTTTGCGTTCGTTACGACTTCCGTCGTAATTAACCGAACAACGCAACCGTACGACCAAACAAACCGACACCCGGATTATTTTTGAGCATGTTTCATGTCCACTATGTTTAGGCATCATTGTAGGCCCTTAAAGTTTGCTTAACGGGCCTTAAACGTGTCAGAAATGAGCTTAAACACTTGCAGGGACCAAAACTGCAATTTATGAAACTGTTGCTGAACTCTGGACCTCAGGCAGCCAGCGTAAGGACCCCCCTTACTCTTACACGGCCCGTGTGAGTGTATCAGACCTGCAAAAATGTGTTTCCAGCCTGTTTCCAGCTGTTCCAGCTGTTTGTGAGTGTTGCAAATGGTATTTTCAGTACAATGGGCCATTCTAGGGGTGCCCAAGGTTTCACAAAACAAGGGGTGCACATGTACGGATAAGATCAAAGCACGTTATTCGATGAACGATCCTAACGGTGGTCCATTTCCTATAAAGTGTTTTCATCGTATTACATATCGTGGCGTTATTTAGTTCAATTGGGTAAACGATTTTGAAACGATGTCACACAAACGAGGTTTTCGAAATGATATAAACCGTAGAGTTTTATTAACGAGATTTATTAACGAGTTTTATTAACGAATTTTATTAACGAGATGTTTTTACGAGATGTTTTACAATTTAATTTAATTAAATAAATGTTTTGGGTTAAGAATCATGGCTACGAGATTTTATAAATTATAACCAACTTGATTTGAGTTGGTTAATTATGTCGCAATACTATACTTTTCAAAACAAGGTTTTTAATTAAGTATTGCTACATGTAAACTAGCCATGAATCCGACACTCTCAAAAACCTATGTACTCGCCAGCATTTCTTTGCTGACTTTGTTTTCACATGTGTTTCAGGTGTTGTTGAATGATGTTGATTGCTAGGATCCATGCTCACATAGGACTGGATGAGGCCTTAGTGACTTAATAACAATGATAGACTATGTTTAAATTGTTTATTTAAATTTCCTGACAATGTAAATATTTAATGTTTAATAAAACGAAACTTCAAATTTCCGTGTGTTTTGAAACAATGATTCTGTTACAACACTCCCCGACGATTCCGTCGCGATTTGTTGTTTTACGCGGTCGGTGTGTGACAGAAAAGTTGGTATCAGAGCCCATGGTTATAGGGAATTAGGTTATTAGTAATGCTTTGACCTAGTCTATAACGTTCCTAGGACCCTAACGCGAGTTTACTTGCGTGTAGTCATAAAACAATACCGTCACCTATCCTTAGGCGACAACCACAACAAGAACACAAATTTCGAATCCGCTTTGAAAACCAATCGTCTGTTCTAGGATGATTTATTGTAAGGTTTTGAACCCTTTAAGTTTTCAAAATCTCATCAAGTTCGGGTCTTATAATGTGAACACGTGCAAACTGGAGGGTGAATGCCTGTACTCTGAGTTTTCTGTCTAAGGCTAGAGTGTTTGTACAAATCCGCAGTATCGGACCAGTCACTCTTACCTGGGAACTCTTGGGGTGAGTGTTCACTTATAGGCGAACATGTCTTCAGCGATACATTAATATGACCCGTTTACTTTGACTAATCACCGTCACAATTGTTTGCCTTAGGTAACAAACAAATGATCGCAATTTCTACGTTGTTGTTCTGTTTTAATTATCTGATAACATTTCACTTGTTTTCTCCTATGTCTTTTATTTCCTCTAGAATGTCTCTTCATCGCAACGACACTCAAATGTCCGAGCAAACTGCCAAATTTGCCCAGCGAATAAGCGAAGTAATCCTGAAGACTGTGGATTTAGGTATCGCCATGTCTCGTCTTAATAATGAAGCCACCCATGAAGCATCAAAAGAAGCAGAAGTCGAGCCTTCGAAAAAGTCGAAGAAGCGTAAAGCTCCAAAGGATCCCGTAGTCGTTACACCAAATCAAGCAAAACCTAGCCAGGTGGCAGCACCACCAGCCAAGAAGCCGTACTTAGGAACTTCTCCTTTGTGCAATCAGTGTAGCCTCCACCACTATGCCAGTGTCAAATGTCGGAAATGTTTCAACTGTGGGCTCATTGGTCATTTGGCATGAGACTTTCGTTCAATCACCATGCTAAACCAAGCTTTTAGAACCCCGTTCAATTTCAAGCAGATCCAGCACAGGCTCATTTTCCTCCTGGTACTTGCTACACCTATGGCGAGACGGGTTATGTCAGGGACAGATACCCAAAGATTTTCAATGCAAATCCGACCCACAGATGAGCATTTAGCCGATTAGAAGAAGCTGCTGCTTTGAATAATCCGAATCTTATGTTTATGTTTATGTTTCTAGTGTTTTCCATTGAACTCAGAAATAATCTATTTTGTTTATAAATATTTTTTTTTTGCAATTCTGATGTACAAATATAGTTGCATGTGTGTATGGCATACCCCTACGATACCTACACCAAAGAACCGTATTTGTAGTTCTCTCGTTCATATGATCGCTCATGATTTCCTCGAAAATTCTAAGTGCTCGTTTCATTCTAAGAAACGATGTGACAATTTGAGTAATCACTTTAATTCCTTGGTTAGATAACTAAGAAAACCTTTCTTCAATCTCTTATCATTTCATTCTGATTTCTCATAACAACATACATAGTATAGGTTTTCAAAACGACCCTCATAATTTCAAAATATTTCATATAGTTTGAAAACGATTTTTAACACAGTATATTTACTTAATGTATCAAATGCATAATTTCAAAGGCTTTATCTATATTTTCAAAATCCTTATGCATAATTTCAAAATTTACCTCGCATGATTTTAAAACATTTTATAAATATACTTACCTAATACGCCTACTTTATGATTTCAAAAGTATTATGTAAGATTTCAACAACATTAAACATATTTTTTTGAAAAGAACCCCATGCATAATTTTCGAAAACCATTCTGCTCGTATTACCCAACCTTCAAATTATGCTTCATATGTCGCCTTGGCATATCTAGCACCTCAACTTCAAGAGTTATCTGATAAAGGATTCATCCGACCGAGCTTTTAGCCCTGGGGAGCTCCTATCCTCTTTGTGAAAAAGAAAGATGGGTCTTTTCGAATGTGTGTCGATTATCGTGAGCTTAATAAGCTTACCATCAAGAATCGATATCCCCTACCTCGAATCGATGATCTCTTTGATCAACTGCAGGGTGCTACCTGTTTTTCCAAGATCGATCTGCGTTCTAGGTATCATCAACTTCGTGTTCTCGAAGAAGATATTCCCAAAACTGCATTCCGCACGAGATATGGACACTACGAGTTCACCGTCATGCCTTTTGGTATGACAACTGTTCCAGCCATTTTCATGGATTTAATGAATAGGGTCTGTAAACCTTATTTAGACAAATTCATCATTGTGTTCATAGACGATATTCTTGTTTATTCGAAGTCTTGAGCCGGTCACGAGCAACACCCTCGTTTGACACTGGAACTCCTGAAGAAGGAACAACTTTTTGCTAAATTCTCCAAGTGTGAATTCTGGCTTAAAGAAGTTCAGTTTTTGGGTCATATAGTCAACGAGCAGGGTATTCATGTGGATCCATCCAAGTTTGCTGCAATCAAGGATTGGAATACACCAACGACACCTACATAAATTCATTCTTTTCTTGGTCTCGCTGGTTATTATCATCGTTTTATTTCAAAATTCTCAAAGATCGCGGTGCCACTCACTGCTTTGACTCAGAAGAATAAGCCTTTGGAGTGGGGATCTAAGCAAGAAGAAGCGTTCCAAACGCTGAAACGGAAGCTATGTGATGCTCCTGTTTTGTCCTTGCCCAATGGAAACGATGATTTCGTTGTCTTTTATGACGCATCGAATCTAGGCCTTGGTTATGTTCTTATGCAATGAGGTAAAGTCATAGCATATACTTCAAGATAGTTGAAAGTTCACGAAAAGAACAACACAACTCATGATCTTGAGTTAGGTGTTGTGGTATTTGCTCTCAAAATCAGGAGACACTACTTCTATGGAACGAAGTGTGTGGTTTTCACAAAACCACAAAAGTCTCCAGCACATTATTAATCAAAAGGAGCTGAACATGAGGCAACGACAATGGGTTGAGCTCTTGAACGATTACGATTGCGTGATTCGCTACCTTCCTGGTAAGGCGAATATCGTAACTGATGCGCTTAGTCGAAAGGAGCGATTCAAGCTTCATTCTTTTCAAACTCTATATGATATTCAATCTCGTGTCCTTCAAGCACAACGTTCTTGTGTAAACGAAGGCTTATTGAAATATGAGCTACCACTTCAACTCGAGCTTAAACTCGAAATGAAAGGTGATGGGTTGCCCTATTTTAAGGATCCTTGTGGATGATTATCGCTCAAATCGGAATCCTTAATTGAATTCATTGTATGCTTTAATACGTACATTACGATTCAATAAGGACAAAACCGAATTCCTATTAAGATCTTCCTATCTTCATAGTTAGATTCTTGATAATGTTTAAAGTGCCAAATGAAATCCACGGATTAGATTCCTTGTGTGCTTTAAATACACGTGTCCAAAGATAACAAATTAAAGGTCAAATTAAACAATTATGCGATTATGTGTTTAAGTGTTCTCCTTTATGTTTTTGTGTGATCCGATTTTCGTTATCCAAATCCTCATAGAATCTTCCATATCTTCATATGAGTGATTCATAGTAGCATATTCAAAAGGTACTACCTTAACTCCTTAATGGGCTTCTACGTGGTAGTTAAGACCCTTGGGTTATATAGTACCATTCCATGATTCGAAAAGAGACCCTTGAGTGGTCTAGTTAAAGATTGATTCAGAATCTGGTTACGAATGGCATGTGATGATACAGCTGAAAGGACCCTATGGTGGTCCAGTCACACTCATCACAGGTTCATTCATTTGGTTTTCCCCTACACATTATAAAATGCACTGTGTGGACTATGCAAGGAATTATATAATTATGGACGCGTACATATTTATAAAAAATTAGCGCACGGAAACCACAGTAAGATTTATCATGTGTAAGAACCAATAGTGACAACAATAACGAAACGTGAACAATGTAATGGAGGTACGGTGGACGCACCAATGGCACTTCATATACTTGTATATAAGTGTCCCTCTTACATTGCAAGCATAATGTTATTTAAAGTTACTAGAAGTTTAGAACCCTAACCAGTGTTGTTTTATCTTTTCGACTTCATGTTTCGAGCTCTTACAAGTTTGCTCTAATTAAATTTCGGGACGAAATTTCCTGAAGTAGGGGAGACTGTGACATCTGTGCCTCCACGGCCATCGAACAAATACCAAATCAATGAAATGTTGTGTTTTATACTTGGGATTTGTATAAATATGTGTGTCGTTTGCACATATCAATTCTTGTTCGATTTCGAGCTCTAAATCGCTTTCTGGAAGGTTATACGCAAACTGGTGCGTAAACGTAATCAGTTTAATGCGACGAACACTCTAGAATAGTGACATAGGCTTAACATACCTTAAATAACCTTTACATAACTTAGAAATATGTTTTGGAGGGTTTGGTGTGTCGAAATCAAGTTTGTTCGATCGCAGGGACTAGTTGTGTCAAACTGTGAAACTATATCGATTTGTATAGTAACAAACATTCCAGAACTTGATCATAAGTTAAACATACCCTAAATATCCTTTACATAGCTTAGAAATAGGCTTTGAGGGGTTCGGTATGCTAAAATAAACTTTATTGATCAATAGGGACTAAAAGCGTGAAAAAGTGCATAAGTTTGCATTTTCGCGCATATCTTACGTTCTGAATATATCCGGACATCCAAAAATTTATGTAATCATTAAAATATTTTATTTTAGTGATTGTCTTGATAAAATTCCATTCGTCGCTTAATTTGGATCGTTTTTGCGTTCGTTACGACTTCCGTCGTAATTAACCGAACAACGCAACCGTACGACCAAACAAACCGACACCCGGATTATTTTTGAGCATGTTTCATGTCCACTATGTTTAGGCATCATTGTAGGCCCTTAAAGTTTGCTTAACGGGCCTTAAACGTGTCAGAAATGAGCTTAAACACTTGCAGGGACCAAAACTGCAATTTATGAAACTGTTGCTGAACTCTGGACCTCAGGCAGCCAGCGTAAGGACCCCCCTTACTCTTACGCGGCCCGTGTGAGTGTATCAGACCTGCAAAAATGTGTTTCCAGCCTGTTTCCAGCTGTTCCAGCTGTTTGTGAGTGTTGCAAATGGTATTTTCAGTACAATGGGCCATTCTAGGGGTGCCCAAGGTTTCACAAAACAAGGGGTGCACATGTACGGATAAGATCAAAGCACGTTATTCGATGAACGATCCTAACAGTGGTCCATTTCCTATAAATACCCCCCACCCCTTTGCTCAAAACACACTTGATACTGAAATTTCTCTAAGTTGGAGCTTTAGCACTCCATACCTGAGAATACTTGGGATCAAGACTCCTTTCTTGGACCCGTTGTAAGTCCTCTTTCGTTCTTTTATGCATTTTTATCTTAAAAGTCAAATTGCGTTTGACTTTCTGCATTGATCAGTTTATGGTCAATGCGAAGTTCGTTTGAACTTCATAACGTGAGCGTAATCACAATGGTTATAGTCCCTAGTGACTATACCTACTGATTACCACGTTGTCTAGGCTCAGTGACGAGTCGTTGTTTCGGCCAAAATGTGCATTCCCACGTATTTTGTAACCAAACTAATTTTGGGTATCAAAACCGTTTGTTTTGATACCAAATCTGTTTTCTAAATTCGTTAAACATGTTTTAACTCGTCACTTTTAGTTTAGTGTTTGTGTAGAGTCGTAAGTCAAGCGGACTAAACACCCGCTTAGACTTTCGAACTCGACCCGTTTGGTCGATCATTAGGATCCGACCAAAGATGTTTAGTGACCATAGTTGCATAGGGAATAACCTTCCGAGGTTATACCTTATGGTCACTTAGGTTTAATTAGTTGTATGATAGGTAGTTTATATGCCTTAGGTAAATGACCAAAATGTCCTTTTCATGCACAATTGGTAATTAAGCATATGTAACACAAACTATTGTCACTTAATTGATTATGCAACATATTTAATCATGTTTAGGCATATAATACTTGTCATAGGACTAGTTAGACATCTCGAACGCGCTTTTGCACGGACGACGCGTTAAAGTAGCGTAAGCTACCTTAATGGGTCCCAATGGGTCGAAAGCACTTAGGTTAGGTTTCGATTTAGAATGTAGACTTTGTTAAACCATGTCATATGAGTTCCAATACTCATTTGTTTTACAAAACCTCATCCTATCCGATCTTCCGACTTAGGTCCGGTTTATTTATATAGTTATTAGGTTGCCGATTGATTCCGTGCTCCCTCTAGCTTTGCTTGGTTGTTGTTCAAGACCTCTAAGCATTCTCAGGTGAGTACATAGTTCCCCTATTTTATTGTTTTCAATTTTTTTGGGGTGATTCATATGTGCTAAATGTTTTCGAGGTTTTAACGACAGTTTCAAAAATAAATGATATGGTTTATATAAAATTTATAATGATTTTGATAAAGTAAACAAACTTGTTGATTGTATTTACATAACGAATAATACTCATTAGTTTTGGCCGAACTGACCAGTATTAGGTTAAGGTACCATAGGATCTGACATATCCCGTTATCAGACTGCACCCATGGTTATGTGTGGGTTAGGTGGGTAACGACTGAATTTGTGATTGTTAATTTACCCTTTGGTGGTTTATTAATGCGAGAATCGATAGGCGAGTTGCGAAGGTTTGGATGTTATTAGCGAGACAATCAAAAGTAGTTTTCACAATTTAAAACGAGAATCATTTAAACGACTAAAGCGATTTTTAACGAATTAAATGATTTGGGCAAACGATTGGTTTTTGGTTAGTGTTTAGATAATGGGACGGGGGTAATGTGATGAAAGCCTGGTGGATACGCCGCTAGTACTTCCTATATATAAGTGTTTTCATCGTATTACATATCGTGGCATTATTTAGTTCACTTGGGTAAACGATTTTGAAACGATGTCACACAAACAAGGATTTCAAGATGATATAAACCATACGAGTTTTATTAACGAGATTTATTAACGAGTTTTATTAACGAATTTTATTAACGAGATGTTTTACAATTTGATTTAATTAAATAAATGTTTTGGGTTAAGAATCATGGCTACGAGATTTTATAAATTATAACCAACTTGATTTGAGTTGGTTAATTATGTCGCAATACTATACTTTTCAAAACAAGGTTTTTAATTAAGTATTGCTACATGTAAACTAGCCATGAATCCGACACTCTCAAAAACCTATGTACTCGCCAGCATTTCTTTGTTGACTTTGTTTTCAGATGTGTTTCAGGTGTTGTTGAATGATGTTGATTGCTAGGATGCATGCTCACATAGGACTGGACGAGGCCTTAGTGACTTAATAACAATGATAGACTATGTTTAAATTGTTTATTTAAATTTCCTGACGATGTAAATATTTAATGTTTAATAAAACAAAACTTCAAATTTCCGTGTATTTTGAAACAATGATTCTGTTACAACACTCCCCGACGATTCCGCCGCGATTTGTTGTTTTACGCGGTCGGGGTGTGACACCCTAATCCTCAAGGCCACTAAGAACGAAGAACAGTGGCAACGAAAGTTCTTTTTCGTAAAAAGGGATTCTATCGCCAAGGGTTTTGACCTGCCAGTTGAATGGTTGACTTCGGGTAGGATTTAGGGTTTTAGGAATATCCCCAAATATATCTTAAAACTATATCCCTAACTGACATCTTCATTTCTTGTGCAGCAAATTTCAGAGATCTAGCCCCTCTAAGTGCAGAATCAGAACTCAGGATCAAACACATCTATCGACTTCCTGATAGTGAAAGAACCTTCTCCCTGTCTCTCATAAGTTCGAGCCAAAAATCAAGTTCAGAAATGTCTGGTAAGTATGTTATTAGACTAATTACAGAATACGAGTCTTTAGAGTTGAGTATTTCTCCCTTCTTTATAGTGTCGATTATCAATCTTGAAGGCTTCCAGCTCGATGAATTGGACAGTTACTCTGGCCTTATGCATGTTATGCAAGAAACCAACCCTAAGCCAGCAGTCACGTCAAAGCCTACCGGTTCAAAAACCGCTACTGCGCCCAAAGCTCCCACGGCATCCAAGACTCGAGCATCCAGCTCTCGTAAGAGGAAGGAAGCAGATTCTCCAACCTCATCCGACGTGTTTCCCTTTGAGAATCACGGGTTTACCGAGTCCAGCAAATTCATGACCTGCTTCCTTAATCAGGTTAGTATCCTTATCCAATATCCTGCACACACATATTCAATATACATATCTATATATTGATACATGTCCCTTTGATCGTAGGGTATGGAACATCTAGTGTTCCTCTATGAAGACGCATATGGTCTAAACACGATGCTAGAGAGCAAGCTGAAAAAGCCTGAAGCCACCATTGCGGACCAAGTAGTGATTGCCACCGCCAAATCAGAGCACTACGAAGCCAAGTACAAAGCGACGATCCAAGAGCACCAGTCTGCCATCAAGAAGATCACCCACGAGGCCCAAGCCAAGTCCGATGCTGCCCAGGTTCAACACGAGCAGGATATGGCTTCATACCGGGAAGGCCTCAAGAATTCTGTCATCATCTCCCGATTTCAGGCTAGACTGAAAATGGCCTATGAGGCTAAGGCCTTGGGCTTCGAATGCCCTTCATGGAATGTTGAGGCTTGGGAGATGAAGTTGAAAGATCTTGGTGGTATCCCTGTGGAGCATCCTGCTAAACCCGTAGTTGAGGTGTCTTCCAAGGTGACTTAAAAGCTAACTGAGGCTGGTGGCGAGGCTGAAAAGGATGTTCAATCTGATCCTGAACCGGATGCTGGTGAAGCCGTGATGGATGAAGAGGGTGCTGCCCCCTGAATGCAGCGAAATGGGCAATGATGGATGTTCATGCCTAGGCCGGAGCCCACTTTTTTAAGTTTGATGGTTGTAGTTGTTTGAACAATTTTGTTTCCTGTCCTTTAAACAATTTACTTTTCCTGCACTAAAACAATATGATGGCCAAAGGTGGAAGGATCCTGAGTTTTAGGATGAAGCCCTTGGTCATCAATTAGTATGGTTTGTTTTGAATGATATAACAGTTGGAGGTGGATGGGTCTAGGTTTGAGATGAAACCTTCAATTGTTAAGTAAATATGGTTAGAAACTAATTGTGCTTTTGGTGGATGGATCTCGGTTTGAGATGAAACCAAAAGCACAACTTTTGCTATGTTAATAATATAACTTTCTTTTGGCCTTATTTATTGTTGTTCAATTTTATTTTTACAAAGCTTGTTTTGATAACAGTTGCTTGACTTGAATACAATTTTAATTTTTAATCCAAGTATCATGTCCCAAACATTCCAACCAAATATCCTAAAGCATATTCTGAAAATATATTTTGAGAATATATCCTGAGAACATATCCTAATCAGGATATTCATAAATGTTATAATCAAGCTTTTGTTAAACATAGTTTCAAAATTTTAAACGATTTAGATAAGGTTTTTAAAGGAAAGATCATACCAGAGGTAGAGTGCAACCCTATTCTCAAACTTCAATCATTTTGCAATCTTTCCATTAAAGATGTCCCTAGTCTGGGACACTTAGTGTACTGGGTCCAAGCTTGATCCTTTGAGCTTTGCACAATTGCCTCAGTAGGAATGTCCCATGTGCATTATGTCTTTGAACACTTACAAATTTTCTATACATCAATTGCAACCGTTTGTATAATTTTTGTATTACAGGGGATAAACCCTAAAATATCCTGGAGATAAATCCTTAGTGTTCTGGGGATAAACCCATAGGTATTCTGGGGAAAATCCCAAGTTTTCATACGCTACAGGCGGGAGTGTATAAACTCCAAGACTTAGAAATGTGAAAACCTTTAAACCTTAGAGAGTATGAAAATACCCTTTTGCGAGAGAGGGTGATCAATCCTCATATACCTTTAGGATCCAGGATATAGCCAACAATAAAGAAATTGTCAGCCACTTTTACATGGACTGGTCCCGCTATCTTGAACTATTCCTGGATAACTTGCGCTCCAGGCGGGGTGTTTAAACCCAATTCGAGAGAAAGGTGAATACCTTTAAACCTGTGAAGGGATCAGGATCCCTTAAATGTGAGAGAGGGGGCCAATCCTCTAATTTTTCGAATTATCCTTAGGGTATATCCTGGAGCTATATCCCGAAGCATATACTGCAAAACATCTGTAAACTAAGGTGGGTGTTAGCCTTGCTAACACCCCTCCGATGCTTAAGTCAGTACTGGGTTCAAAAGAATAAATAATATCAAATATATTAAAAGAGATAGAATTCATACCATCCAAAGTTAGAAATTAAATTCTAAACTCACTTGAAATAGAGCTTTAGGTGTATGGCATTCCAGGATCTTGGTAGCATATCCCCTTCCATATTCTTGAGTTGATATGCTCCTTTCCCAGATTCTGATTCAACCTCATAGGGTCCTTCCCACTTCGGAGCTAATTTTCCATCGGCATGATTAGTAGTATTCTGAAAAGCTTTTCTTAACACCCAATCTCCAACCTGAAACCTTCTAGTCCTTATATTCTTGTTATATGCTCTGGATATCCTCTGTTGATATGCCGCCATCCTTAGTTTTGCCGCGTCTCTTGTCTCATCAATAGTATCTAATTCTTGGCATAGGGCTTCAGGATTCTGCTCAGGATCCCGGAGGTTGGATCTTGCTGTAGGTATTTGTTTTGGTCAAAAATTACCGAAGCAATTAAGTGATCAAATTAGTTAAGTGAGGTAGTGTGCTAAAAAGTGTGTTGAAAATATGCTGGTTAAGTTGTTTGGAAAAACAGTATTCAGGATATGGCTCAGGATATTGAGCTGTATCTACGATCAAACAATGAGAAAAAAGTAAAAGGGGTGACACGAGATATACGAGGAAAGCCCTTGATCAATCTAGATCGCCGGCATAAAACCTCGGGAGTTGACAATCGCAGCTGCCTTGTTCTTCTTATTGCTTTAAACTTCAGGATACAGTGCAGGATATTGACCAGATCGCTAAGTGTTACAATGCTTTTGTGCGAGAGTGAAAATTGATAGAGAATAAGTGTTAGAATGTAGTGAGTGTTGATGTGATGTCCTATTCGATCTGATATACCCACCTATTTATAGTAACAAATTACAAACGAAAAATTCCTATAAATATAGGATGCTCCGAATATTCCATTGTAAACGTTGTAGACCGAGTAATGCGGCTTCAACGTCTTTATTTGAACGACTTGGACCGAGTCTCCCGCGAAATGATTCCTTGTGAACGTTGCTAGCTTCTAACCCACGTACCTGCACATAATCCGTTAGTGATCCTGAGGATACCATTCAGGATGTTACCAATATCCTGAATCAGCATCCCGGATGTGAACAGACATCATATAACCAAGATATAATTCAAGATAATTCTCAGGATATGGTGTCAGAATTTCACCCATAACAATTGTCCCCAAAAATGTTACCGTTTAGTATCCTCACCACTAACGGTTACATTTTTCCCGGAGATCGAGGTAATTAAGAGATAAGACCCATGATGTGACCGTTTGCAACTACTCAGCCTATATTTACTCATTGCACCCTATATCTTCTCATCCCCATCTCTTTTTTAATCACTATCGATAAGGAAAAAGGTAACATTCTCTCTCTAATCTCCATCTTTATCTTCATTCTCCTTCTCCGGTCAAAAATTCAAGCGATCAAATGTCGAGACAGACGAGATCTAGTTCCGGTGATTCAACTCCCACATTTATCCAGCAGAATCTTCCCCAAGAACTGGAGAAAGAGATATGCTCTTTTGATAGTGCCCACTTGGCAGCTCTCAAATCCTCCGGTATCTTTCCGGAAGGAACAGTGTTCCGGCCGTTCGACCGGGAAATCTGGTTGGATATGGTCTCCAATGAGTGGTTGTGCTTTAGTGCCTTTCCCTTCACTTTAGGGTTACAATTCCCCTTTCCAGACTTCATCATGGAATTCTTCAACATTACCAAAATCTCCTTTAGTCAAACAATGCCAATGCTTTGGCGTGTTCTGTTTGTTCTTGATCAGATCAAGAAAAACCACATCCCTGATCTTTCTGTTCATGATCTCCCCCTAGCTTACAAGCTTAGATGCCACGGATCATGTAGATTTTTGTTTTATTCCACTTCCGGCGACCCGCTGATACTTCGTGCCACCAGGAACGAGGATAATTGGCAACCTAAGTTCTTCTTTGTAAAAAGAAACTCAATCCCTGGTGGAACGGAATATCCGGTGCAATGGTTGAAAAAGGGTAGGATTTAGGGTTTAAGGATGATCCTGCCTCTTATCCTGTTACATATCCTGAACTGATCAACTTTATTTTTTCTGTTGTGTACACAGCTGACTTTAGGAAGATTGCTCCTCCCCTTGCTGATTCAAAGAAAAGGATTGACGCCATTAGACTCCTTCCAGAGGCTGAAAGAAGTTTCAACCCGTCTCCGCCATCTCCAAGTCCTCTTTCTAGTGCAAACATGTCTGGTAAGGATCCTGCAAAATATCCTGTACATACATGTCTTTATTTGAAATACTTAGGAGAAATTTTTACTCCCTGCATGCAGACTCCAGCAAGGTTTCAGTCTATCTAGACCTCGACGAACTTGACAGCTATCCTACTCCAGTCATGGTCAAGAAAGAGACTCCTGCTGCCACCAGCTCCAAGCCGCTCCCAGCTCCCAAGGCTAACCCGAGGACTCGTGCTTCCACAGCAAAAAAGAGGAAAGGTCCTGAAGTCAGTGCTCCAGGTCCAGAAGGGTTCTCCTACGATGAACTCAGCTTTTCTGACTCCCTAGAGCCAATGACATCCTTCCTCAACAAGGTAATATCCTGCTACATATCTTGCACATATATCCTAATCGGATATCCTGACCGGATATCCTGGTTAATACATTCTGACTCATACCTGAATTTGATGTGCAGGGCCTCCAGCATTTGCTCCACCTGTACAATGATGCCTGCGGTACTGTTGTACTCCATGAAGCCAGGATCAAACAGCTCGAAAGCACCGTTGCCGACCAAGGTGCCATCGCTGAAGCAAAGTCCCGGCACTACGAGGGCATGCTCAAGAAGGTCACCCAAGATGCTGAGCTCAAACTTGCCACTGTCCAAATGGATCACGAACAGGCCATGGTTTCTTTCCAGGAAGGAATCAAAGCCTATGCTATCGTCTCCTTGCTACAGGCTCGCATCAAGATGGCCTACGAGGCCAAGGAAACTGGCCTTGTATGCCCATCCTGGCCGGTTGAATCCTGGGCGGCCAAGCTGAAGGAGCTTGGAGGCAAAGCTGTGCCACTTCCTGCTGAAGCTGGTGAATCCTCAAAGTCAGCAGAGGCGGCAGACAAGGCTGGAGATAAGAAGGATGTTGGAGCGGATGCTGGGATGGATGCTGGTGAGGATGCTGCTCAGGATGCTGAAGCTGAGAAGGCAGAGAAGGTTGGAGAAGATGCCGCTGTGTGAGGGCATTCAGGTGGGCAATGATGGATATACGTGCCAAGGCCGGAGCCCACCTTTTTGAATTTGAATTGTTCGTCTGTAATCCCCAAAACAATTTACTTTTTCCGCACTTTACTTTTCTGCACCTGAACAATTTACATTTCCTGCATGCTTTTTGAACAATACAACAGTTGGAGGTGGATGGGTCTCGGTTTGAGATGAAACCTTCAACTGTTGGGTAAATATGGTAAGGAACTATTAGTGCTCTTAGTGGATGGGCCTTGTTTTGAGGTGAAACTAAGAGCACATCTTTTGGTATGTTAATAATATAACTTCTCTTTTGGCCTTACTATTGTTGTTATTAGGGCACCAAATTTACTTATGAAAACTGTTTTGTTTGAACATTCTTAGGAATATTATGGGAACACATTTTGAGAATATCCTAACAAGTATCCCAAGAGATATCCTGGTCAGGATATCGTCATATATACAACTTAGAAAACTTAAGTCTTTTGAAAAAAGGAGAGATCATACCAGAGACTCTTAGAGAGTCAATTCCAATCTTCCACCTTAGGAATGTCCCCAGTGCACACTTACAAACTTGGATCCAACCTTTGAATAGTATAATGTATGTCCCCTATGTATAACACAGAAATGCAAATGTATTCATACTTTGGCTTGAATAAATTCCGAACACCTCGAGGCAAAACCCTTGATATTTTGAAATGAATCCTTAGCATACTGGGGATAAACCCTTAATATCATGGGGATAAACCCTGATATTCTGGGGATAAACCCTGAGTTTCATGCGCTACAGGCGAGAGTGTATAAACTCCAAATCTTAGAAAGGTGAAAACCTTTAAACCATAGAGAGTATGAAAATACCCTTTCGTGAGAGAGGGTGATCAATCCTCATATACCTTCAGGATCCAGGATATAGCCAACAGTAACGAAATTATCAGCCACTTTTACATGAACTGGTCCCGCTACCTTGAACTATACCTAGATAACTTGCGCTCCAGGCGAGGTGTTTAAACCCAATTCGAAAGAAAGGTGAATACCTTTAAACCTTTGAAGGGATGAAGATCCCTTAAACGTGAGAGAGGGGGCCAATCCTCTAATCTTTCGATTTATCCTGAGTGCATATCCTGGAGCTATATCCTGAAACATATGCTGCAAAACAACTGTAAACTAAGGTGGGTGTTAGGTTGGCTAACACCCCTTCGATGCTTAAGTCAGTATTGGGTTCAAGATAATAAACAAATATATTTAAAAGAGATAGAATACATACCATTCTGAGATAGAAATTAAATTCTATTCTTACTTGAAATAGAGCTTTAAGTGTATTGCATTCCAGGATCTCGGTAGCATATCCCCTTCCATATTCTTGAGTCTATATGCTCCTTTCCCTGCTTCTGACTCAACTTCATATGGTCCTTCCCATTTTGGAGCTAGCTTGCCATCAACAGGATTAGTGGTATTTTGAAAAGTCTTTCTTAGCACCCAATCACCAACTCGAAATCTCCTAGTCCTTATATTCTTGTTATATGCTCTGGATATTCTTTGTTGATATGCTGCCATCCTTAGCCTTGCTGCATTTCTTTTTTCATCTATAGTATCCAAATCTCGACATAAGGCTTCAGGATTCTGTTCAGGATCCTGTAGGATAGATCTTGCAGTAGGTATCGCCATTTCCGTTGGAATTACTGCTTCTGCTCCAAATACCAAGGAAAATGGGGTTTGGTCGGTTGCATTCTTTACCGTTGTCCTATCAGCCCACAAAACAAAGGGTAACTCTTCTGCCCATCTTTCTTTTTTAACTCCAAGTCTCTTCTTTAAGTTATTAACAATTATCTTATTCGAGGATTCAGCTTGTCCATTCGCTTGAGGATGTACCGGAGTAGACGTGATCATTTTGATTCCCCAACTCTTGCAAAAGTCAGTAGTTCTCTTGGTTATAAACTGGGACCCATTATCACAAATGATTTCAGCTGGTACCCCAAACCTGGTCAGGATATTCCTCTTTATGAAGGATACTACTTCTTGGTCTCTAACTTGAACAAATGCTTCAGCTTCAACCCACTTAGAGAAATAATCCGTCATTGCTAGCATAAAAACTTTTCCTCCCGGAGCTTTTGGTAACTTCCCTACTATATCCATCCCCCATTTAATGAATGGCCAAGGGGAAGCTACAGGATATAGTGGTTCAGCTAGTTGATGTAGTATGTTACTATGCCTTTGACATGCATCACACCTTCGAGCATATTCTGCAGCATCTTTCCTCATCGTTGGCCAATAATATCATGTCCTTAATACTTTGGAGAACAATGACCTGCCCCCAGTGTGGTTACCACAATCCCCTTCATGTATATCCTGAAGTACTTCTTTGGCTTCAAGACCCTCCAAGCACCTCAAATACGGTCCTGTAAGAGATTTCTTGTATAAAACATTATTTATAATAGTGAATCGTGATACCTTCATCCTAAATGCCTTAGGATTTTCATCTCCGGGGATATGTCCTTCCTTGAGATATCTCATGATTGGAGTCATCCAGGATTTAGGATCCTTTTCAGGATACTCTGCTCCAGGATCCTGAATACCCGCTACTTCTTTATCCTGAGGATTCGTTGCAGGATACAAGATATGTAATATTGGTATTTGGGTCCCTTCTGGTATCTGGATCGATGATCCCAGGTTTGCTAAGGCATCTGCTTTAGCATTATCCTCCCTTGGTACCTATTCAAGTGTAAAAACATCGAAATATCCTGCTAATTTTTTGAGAATATCGAGGTATTCGATTAATTTCTCACCCTTGACTGCATAGGATCCATTAAAATGGTTAGTAATTAACAAGGAGTCAACATATACTTGCAAATTCTTGATACTCATATTCTTAGCCAACTCTAATCCTGTAATTAAAGCCTCATACTCTGCTTCATTATTAGTAGCAGGGAACTCACACCTAATAGCCTCGGGTAATATGTCCCCCTGTGGCGATTTTAGTAGTATTCCCAATCCTACTCCTCTTACATTAGATGCACCATCAGTATATAACGTCCAGGATCCTGAAGATTCCCCTAACTGTTGGACTTCTAGGTCTACCTCATCCTGAATGTCACTACTGAAATCAGCCACAAAGTCAGCTAAAGCCTGAGACTTTATGGCATTTCTAGGTTCATATACTAAATCATAAGCACTCAACTTCACTGACCACTTGGCCATCCTGCCTGACATCTCTGGTTTCCTAAGCACATTTTTGACAGGATAATTTGTTTTAACATGAATCCTATGTGTCTCAAAGTAATGTCTAAGCTTCGTTGATGCCATAACTAATGCTAGTATCAACTTTTCTAAATGAGAAAACCTAGTTTTAGCATTTAACAAACTTTTACTAACATAATAAACAGGATATTGCTGACCTTCATGATCCTTTATAAGGATGGCACTTACAGCATTCCCTGATACTGCGAGGTATAGGGATAGTGGTTCACCATCTTCAGGCTTCATCAGTAGAGGTGCAGTTGAAAGACATTTCTTCAAATCCTGCAGGGCTGCTTCATGCTTCTCACCCCATTCGAATTTCTTGTTCTTCTTCAGGATATCATAAAACTCTTTGCATTTCTATGAGGATCTTGAAATAAATCGGTTTAATGCTGCCACTCGCCCTGTTAATCGTTGGACATCCTTCATATTTGAGGGTGATTTAATATCCAAGATGGCTTTAATCTGCTCCGGGCTCGCCTCTATTCCTCTTTTGGTCACCATATATCCTAGAAATTTTCCTGCCCCCACTCCGAAATGACACTTAGCAGGATTTAGCTTCATGTTATATTGATCCAGGATATCAAATGCTCCTTTAATATCCTGGAGGTGATCCTGAGCTTTCCTTGATTTTACCACCATATCGTTAATGTATACCTCCATGGTGTCCCCCAGCTTGTCTTTGAACATCATGTTTACCAATCTCTGGTATGTTGCACCTGCATTTTTCAAAAAGTTAATTAACTGCTCTTCAATATCCTGAGGGATATTGGTTCCTACGAGCACCGAGATATCAGGATTATCCTGATCCAGGATAATTTTCTGCACATCCTGCTCCGAATCCTCCACGGTATCTTGGGCCCGCATCTTTAATTGCTATGCTATACTAGGCTTGGTTGAGGATTTCATCGAGGATGAGTAGCATTCTTTCGCCTCCTGCTGATCACTTTCAACCTTGACAACTCCCCAAGGGGTAGGGATCTTGATGCATTGGTGATATGTTGATGGCACATCCTTCATATCGTGAATCCATGGTCTTCCCAGTATGATGTTATAGCAGGATAGAGAATCCATCACACAGAAACGTTGTATCGAGTTGACTCCTTCAACATATACTGGTAACTTTATCTCTCCCACTGTGTTCCTAGCCTCTCCACTAAACCCAACAAGCACGGTAGACTTTGAAGTGATATCCATTGGAGATACATTCATTCTCTTCAGAGTCTCTAGTTGGATTATATTGACGGAGCTGCCATTGTCAACCAATATCCTGCGTACAAAATGGTTAGCCACATATAACGTTATTACCAGAGCATCATGATGAGGATCCTGGATAGTATCCCTGTCATCAGCATCAAATGTGATCAATTTGTCAGTTGTGAGGGTAGTCATCCTGACAGGTTTGTCTCCCCTTTCAGCCTTAGCTTCTTTTGCATGTCTCTTCGCCGCCGAATACGAAGTCCCACAAATGTCGGATCCTCCCAAAATGAAGTTGATTATCTTGGCATCCGCGGGAGGTGAGGCTGCTCGCTCAGGATCCTTCTCAGTATCCTGACCCTTATTCTTCTTTCTTCCTAAGAGATCTTTCGGATACCCCTTGCTTAGAAGATGGCTTATTTCTTTCCTTAGAGCAATGCAATCCTCAGTTACATGTCCGAAGTCTTCGTGGAAGGCACACCATTTTGACTTATCTTTCCAATCGGCTTTTTGTTGATTCTTTTGAGGCCACCTAGCCTTGTCTCCTAAACCCTGCATGGCATACATCAATTCAGGAATGTTAACAGAAAAGCAATATTCAGATAATTCAGGATATTCTTCAGGATCCTCGTCTTCGATAGCGTTCACTTTCTTATTTTCATTTCTACCATATGGCTTAGGGCGATATGGCTTAAATAAGGATTCTGACTTCCTGTTAGTTGTCTCATAGGTGTTGGATGAGTTCATCCTCTCTTGCATCTTTCTGTCATCCTCCAATCGAATATATCTTAGGGCCCTGTTTCGAGCTTCATCCAAGTTCCTGCATGGGTTCATTACAAGGTCTTGGTAAAATTGAGAATCTTTTTGCAGCCCCATCTTGAAAGCCTGCACAGCTGTTGCAACATCAAGATGCGGAATGTCCAAAGATTCCCGGCTAAACTTGTTCACATAATCCCTTAGGGATTCTTGAGGCCCCTGTGTTATCCTGTAGAGGTCACTTTTTAGTTTTTCAAAGCTTCTACTACAAGAAAACTGACTATTAAATAAATTCACTAGGTGAACAAATGATGTAATCGAATGAGGAGGAACATTTAGGAGCCATTTCAAGGCTGATCCTGTTAAGGTAGAACCAAAACCCTTGCATAAGCAAGCTTCCTTGAGCTCTGGAGGGGTAGGGTTAATCTCCATTCTTTCCCTATACTGGGCAATATGCTCTTCAGGATCCGTAGTTCCATCATAAAGCTTCATGTTGGGGGTTTGAAATCTCTTTGGAATCTCAGCATCACAGATAGGATATGCAGAGCGAGATATCCTGTGGCTGTCTTGGGACACTTCCGGGATTGGCTGGACCACTCCAGGCACGCTGCTGAAGCTCCCTAGTAAATGCTGATGTTACACCTGTATCCTGCAAAGATCCACTATTGTTAGCAGCATGAGTATTATTATTATTTGACACATTACCCATCTGAGGATTCTGCCCATATCCTGAAGCATATCCTGAGCTCCTCATGGTTGACATCCTGACCGAGGAGGGTATTTCAGGAGTATGATTCTGAGGAAGGCTGGGCACAATATTCCCCCTATTATCCTCAGTGTACACAGCCGAACTGAAGTTCAAAGTTCTGGGTTGTAGTGGAGTGACGATATCCTCAGCAGATCTGCTCGAGCCAGACTTCAGGAGTTGTATTTCCCTCAACAGCATTTGGTTTGTTTCCTGTTGCTGCCTCATTTGTTCCTGCACACTTCCAAATAAGGTTAGAATTTCATCATTAGAAGCTAAAATGGGAGCAGATCCCTGAATACCCCAAGTAGGGATAATATCCTAAGGTTGTGAAGAAGATGGCATCCTTGGAGGAGGTGGTGGAAGCACCGGACCAGTAGTAGCAGAAGTTGTAGCAGACACAGTGGAGGAGCTCATGTTTGATCTTGAGGCCATTGTAAACAATGTGGTAAAATGTTTTGAAAACAGAAATCCGATTAGCGATTTCACAAAAAAATTTAGTAAAGAGAGCACCACTTGCCCCACGGTGGGCGCCAAATTGTTTTGGTCAAAAATTACCGAAGCAATTAAGTGATCAAATTAGTTAAGTGAGGTAGTGTGCTAAAAAGTGTGTTGAAAATATGCTGGTTAAGTTGTTTGGAAAAACAGTATTCAGGATACGGCTCAGGATATTGAGCTGTATCTACGATCAAATAATGAGAAAAAAGTAAAAGGGGTGACACGAGATATACGAGGAAAGCCCTTGATCAATCTAGATCACCGGCATAAAACCTCGGGAGCTGACAATCGCAGCTGTGTTGTTCTTCTTATTGCTTTAAACTTCAGGATACAGTGCAGGATATTGACCAGATCGCTAAGTGTTACAATGCTTTTGTGTGAGAGTGAAAATTGATAGAGAACAAGTGTTAGAGTGTAGTGAGTGTTGATGTGATGTCCTATTCGATCTGATATACCCACCTATTTATAGTAACAAATTACAAACGAAAATTCCTATAAATATGGGATGCTCCGAATATTCCATTGTAGACGTTGTAGACCGAGTAATGCGGCTTCAACGTCTTTATTTGAACGACTTGGACCGAGTCTCCCGCGAAATGATTCCTTGTGAACGTTGCTAGCTTCTAACCCACGTACCTGCACATAATCCGTTAGTGATCCTGAGGATACCATTCAGGATGTTACCAATATCCTGAATCAGCATCCCGGATGTGAACAGACATCATATAACCAAGATATAATTCAAGATAATTCTCAGGATATGGGCTCAGAATTTCACCCATAACAGTATTACCATTTTTTAGGGATCACTGCTTCCGCTCCAAATACTAAGGAAAATGGAGTCTGCCCAGTTGCACTTTTTACTGTTGTCCTATCGGCCCACAAAACAAACGGTAATTCTTCTGCCCATCTTCCTTTCTTAGCTACTAATCTCTTCTTCAAGTTGTTGACAATTATCTTGTTCGAGTATTCTTCTTGTCCGTTCGCTTGAGGATGCACTGGTGTGGACGTAATCATTTTAATCCTCCAACTCTTGCAAAAGTCGGTAGTCCTCTTACTTATAAACTGAGAGCCATTGTCACAAATTATCTCAGCTGGTACCCCAAACCTAATCAGGATATTCCTTTTTATGAAGGATACTACTTCTTGGTCTCTGACTTGAACAAATGCTTCAGCTTTAACCCATTTAGAGAAATAATCAGTCATTGCCAGCATGAAGAATTTTCCTCCTGGAGCTTTTGGCAATTTTCCCACTATGTCCATTCCCCATTTCATGAATGGCCAAGGGGAAGCAATAGGATATAGTGGTTCAGCTTGTTGGTGTAATGTATTACTATGCCTTTGACATGCATCACATCTTCGAGCATATTCTGCAGCATCTTTTCTCATCGTCGGCCAATAGTATCATGTTCTTAATACCTTTAAGAATAACGACATGCCACCGGTGTGGTTACCACAATCCCCTTCGTGTATATCCTGAAGCACTTATTTAGTTTCGGGATCCTCCAAGCACCTCAGATATGGTCCTGTTATGGGTGAAATTCTGAGCCTATGTCCTGGATAATATCTTAAATTATATCTTGATTATATGATAAATGTTCATGCCCGGGATGCTAACTCAGGATATTGGTAACATCCTGATATGGTATCCTGAGGATCACTAACGGATTATGTACAGGAATACGAGTCCAAGCTTGCAACATTCATGAAGACCTTTTCCCCTGAAGACTCAGTCCAAGTGGTTCGAAGAAAGACGTTGAGGCTGCTTTACTTGGTCTCCAACATTAACTAAAGAATATTTGATGGCATCCCCCATTTATAGGAGATTTTGTTTTCATTTCTTAGCTATAAATAGATGGATAGATCAGATCGAATAGGACACAATACTCACTTCTCTCAATCACTTCTACACTCTTGCAACTCTCACTTTCTGAAAAAGCATTGTAACACCTAGTAGCGATCTGATCACTATCCTGCACTGTATCCTGACATTTGAAGCAATAAGAAGAACAAGGCAGCTGCGATTTTCAGCTCCCGAGGTTTTATGCTGGCGATCTAGATTGATCATGGGCTTTCCTCGTACATCTCGTGTCACCCTTTACTTTTTGCTCATTGTTTGATTGTAGATATAGCTCAATATCCTGAGCTATATCCTGAATACTGTTTTTGCAAACAACCAACTTAGCATATTTTCGATACACATTCTTAGCACACTACCTCACTTAACTAATTTATCACTAAATTGCTTAGGTAATTTTTGACCAAAACAATTTGGCGCCCACCGTGGGGCAAGTGGTGTTGTTTCTTCTAGAAGCTTTTGCAAAATCATTACTTGGGCTTCTATTTTCAAAAATTTTTGCCACACTATTTTCAATGGCCTCGAGATCAAACATGAGCTCTTCCACCGTGTCTGCTACAACATCTGCAACAATTGGTTTAGTGCTTCCACCACCTCCTCCAAGGATGCAAGCCTCCTCACAGCCTCAGGATATTATACCAACTCGGAGAGTTCAGGGATCCGCTCCTGTTTTTGCCTCTAATGATGAAATTCTAACTTTATTTGGTAGTATACAGGAACAGATGAAGCAACAGCAGGAGACCAACCAAATGCTGATGAGAGAAATACAACTCTTGAAATCCAACTCAAGCAGGCCCAGTGAGGATACCATCACTCCCTTACAACCCAGGGCTTTGAACTTCAGTTCTGCAGTATATACTGAGGATAACAGGGGGAATATTGTGCCTAGCCATTCCCAAAGTCATATTCCTGAGATACCCTCTTCGGTTAAGGTGTCAACTGTGAGAAGTTCAGGATATGCTTCAGGATATGGCCAGAATCCTCAGACTGGTAATGTATCTAATAATAATAATACTCTTGCTACTAATGGTATTGGATCTTTGTAGGATGCAGGTATGACATCAGCACTCTCCAGGGAGCTTCAGAAGTTGAAGGACATGATATCCAGTGTACCTTGAGTAGTCCAGCCGATCCCGGAAGTATCCCAAGATAGCCACAAGATATCTCGGTTTGCATATCCTATTTGTGATGTTGAAATCCCAAAAAGATTTCAAACTCCCAACATGAAGCTCTATGACGGAACTACGGATCCTGAGGAGCATATTGCCCAGTATAGGGAAAGCATGGAAATCAACCCTATCCCTCTAGATCTCAAGGAAGCATGCCTATGCAAGGGTTTTGGTTCTACCTTAACAGGATCAGCCTTAAAATGGCTCTTAAACGTTCCTCCTCATTCAATTACATCATTTGCTCACCTAGTCAATTTATTTAATAGTCAATTTTTTGCAGTCGAAGTTTTGAAAAACTAACAAGTGATCTCTACAGGATACCTCAAGGACCTCAGGAATCCTTAAGAGATTATGTGAACAAGTTTAGCCGGGAATCCTTAGATATTCCACATCTTGATGTTGCGACAGCTGTGCAGGCTTTCAAGATGGGGTTGCAAAAAGATTCTCACTTTTATCAGGATCTTGTAATGAACTCATGCAGGAACCTGGATGAAGCTTGGAACAGGGCTTTAAGATATATTCAACTGGAGGATGACAAAAAGATGCAACAGAGGATGAATTCATCCACAACCTATGAGTCAACCAATAGGAAATCAGAATCCTCGTACAAACCATATCGCTCCAAGCCATATGGCAGAAATCACAACAAGAAAGTGAATGATGTTGAAGATGAGGATCCTGAGGAGTATCCTGAATTATCTGAGTATTGTTTTGCTGTTAACATACCTGAACTGATGTATGCTATGCAGGGTTTAGGAGACAAATCAAGGTGGCCCCGGAAGAATCAACAAAAAGCTGATTGGAAGGATAAGTCCAAATGGTGTGCCTTCCATGAGGATTTCAGACATGTTACCGAGGATTGTATTGCTCTGAGGAAATAAATAAGCTATCTCCTGAGCAAGGGATATCTGAAGGACCTCTTGGGAAGAAAGAAGAATAAGGGTCAGTATACTGAGAAAGATCCTGAACGAGCAGCGTCACCTCCTATGGATGCCAAGATAATTAACTTTATTTCAGGAGGATCCGACATTTGTGGGACTTCATATTCTGTGGCCAAGAGACATGCAAAGGAGGCTAAGGCTAAAAGAGGAGATAAGCCAACCAGGATGACGACCCTCACAACTGATAAAGTGATCACCTTCGACAGTGATGACAGGGATACTGTCCAGGATTCTCATCATGATGCTCTGGTAATAACGTTATATGTGGCTAACCATTTTGTACGCAGGATACTAGTGGATAATGGCAGCTCCGTCAACATAATCCAACTAGAGACGTTGAAGAGGATGAATGTATCCCCAATGGATATCACTTCAAAGTCCACTGTACTTGTTGGGTTCAGTGGAGAAATTAGAAATACAGTGGGAGAGATAAAGTTACCAGTATATGTTGAAGGGGTCACCTCGATGCAACGCTTTTCTGTGATGGACTCCTTATCCTGTTATAATATTATATTGGGTAGGCCGTGGATCCATGATATGAAAGTTGTGCCGTCAACTTATCATCAATGCATCAAGATCCCTACTCCTTGGGGGGTTGTCAAGGTGGATAGTGATCAGCAGGAAGCAAAGGAGTGTTACACAACCTCGATGAAATCCTCAACCAAGCCTAGTGCAGCATAGCAATTAAAGATGCGAGCCCAGGATGTCGTGGAGGCTTCAGAGCAGGATGTAAAGAAAATTATCCTGGATCAGGATAATCCAGATATCTCGGTGCTCGTAGGAACCAATATCCCTCAGGATATTGAAGATCAATTGACTAACTTTTTGAAATGCAGGATGTTAATATTCGCGTGGAAGCACGAGGATATGACGGGTATTTCCAAGAATGTTATAACTCATAAGCTCGGTATAGACAGATCATTCAAGCCTGTCCAACTAAAGAGAAGGAAGTTTGCTCCGGAATGAAATATGATTATTCAGGAAGAAGTAGAGAGGTTATTGAAATCCAAAATGACCAGGGAGGTCAAATTTCCAAGATGGCTAGCAAATGTAGTTGTGGTGCAGAAGAAAAATGGGAAATGGAGAGTTTGTGTAGATTACACAGACTTGAACAAAGCTTGTCCCAAAGACCCATTTCCTCTTCCTCATATTAACTCAATGGTAGATGCTACTGCCGGCCATGAGATGTTAACCTTCATGGATGCATCCTCAGGATTCCAGCAGATCCAAATGGAACCTTCAGACCAGGAGGATACTGCTTTCATGACACCAATAGGTATTTATTGTTATACTGCTATGCCCTTTGGTTTGAAAAATGCAGGTGCAACGTATCAAAGATTGGTGAACATGATGTTCAAAGACAAGCTGGGGGACACTACGGAGGTATACATCAATGACATGGTAGTAAAATCTGAGAAGGCTGAGGATCACCTCCAGGATATTAAGGGAGCATTTGATATCCTGGATCAATATAACATGAAGCTAAATCCTGTTGGATCATGTACGTGACCCTAAAAGTCAGTTAAGGTAGTTCAACATCAATTACTAAGGCGGAATCAAAGTAAACGACGTCCAAAACAGCTTGTATCTTCTAATCTTTCTTTCTATTAACAACCGTGTGCTTTTACAACTTGTTCTGATGAAAAACCGACAGCACTTCGTGACACATACAATGACCACCTACTGTTCCGTTTGAAATATGACACACATACTCCTATTTATAGACAAACTACCCTTCCGTTTGAACTTAAATATGATGGTTCAAACGACAGACTCAAACGGAACCATCAGTTTCAAACTATGAACTCAAACGGAACCCTAATGTTCAAACGGAACCCTCTATAAAAGACTGTTTTCAAACGGAACCCTCTAAAACACTTCTTAAATCACTAATTAAACCCTAATTTGACTTATAAGATCCAATTATGACTTTCATGAACTAAGATTTGATGAAGATGCAGTCAACAGACATTCTTGTGCATCAACAGACCCCCCCTTGGATGTTGACGTAGTCTTCAGCTCCTGAGTCTTCAGTCTTAGTCTTTTCTTCCACTCTGTCTTTTCATCATAAGCACTCTATCTTCACACTCCCATATGCTGTTAATCCAGACTCCCCCTTTCACAGACTCCCCCTCTCGATATGCTGAATCTGAGATATCTGGTTCAAGCTTTGACAATTTTCTTCCATTGGGAATAATGAAGACCAAATCTGTTACTCAACCAACAAACATTACAATTCTATCTTTTCAATCACAAAAACACAAACTCAATCAGTTTTAGCAATCCACTCAAGTATTCAGGTCCAAGTTAATGACCCTGATCATTTGATTAATCTACCAAGTCCAAATTAATGACCTTGGTTGATCTTTTGACGAAACAAACTGATTTTAAAACAACACTTTCAAACATTTTCTGAAAATAACAAGTATCAACTTAATGAACTTGTTTTTAGCTTTTCAAACAAATTAAACTTCTTCAAAGTAAGCTCTCCTCATTCTTCAGTCCAGAATCTCCTGCATCTGCTTCAAACCTCTAAGAATCCAACAATCAACTCTCCACTTTGGTTTGTTGGAAAATAAAGCAGAAATAAAATCTTTTTGGATTTTATCAAAGTGTTCTAAACTAAGAAATGAAATACAGAAAACTTAAACTTTTAGAAAGTAAACAAAGTAAACTATTAACAAACATATTTTTGACGAGCGTGTCAGGGAATCATATCAGCTTTTCAGACAGATCACAAGTACCGTTAAGCTACATTACATACTCAGACTTAAACAATTCACCTCGATTGTCGATATACTGATCCATCTTAAATTCCCACACAAATTTCAATTTACTCAGGATACGATTTAGATGAATTAAGAACTTAGATCATTCATGTGTCCCACCTCTTGAATATACTCCCGTATCCAGAATCTCAATAATCAGTCTTACAGGTGAGAATACTACAATGATATCTGTATATAATTTAGGTATGCGAGGGCCGAGGGATCTCAGGTCGATACTTCCGTATACGCAGAGAGATATCAGCTTCGACTTTTCGGTGTGTCCCCTTTAGAGGATCTTTTTGCTTACAACAGCAGCATATATCAATTTTATTGTTTCAGCATGCTGAGGGTTTAATGCTGTGTTTCAAGCATTGCAGCAAGTATTAGCCAGGGACTAGGTCAGAACTACCGTTCAGCAGAAGTCCCGGAATAATACCCCAGACATCATTGAGTATAAAGACCTAGTATATCAGATTAAGAGACCTTTCAAACGAGATTTCAGGGGTTACCTATATATCCAAGTAGTGTTCCCCACGAATTCACAAGTTTGAATTTAGGTTTATATCCCGGATAAATCTACTAAATGTGTGAAAACCT
>JARYGA010016753.1:0-27960 GCA_030545235.1 Helianthus tuberosus
AATGACTAGTTAAATATATAAATTAAGTCATTATATTTATTTAATAAATTTTAATTATATTTTACTTTGTATTATAAGAAGAAGATATATTTTCATAAAACAATACAAGAATTAGAGGGACGAATAAATTGTCTATCACCTGTTTTGTAAAGAAAATGATCATAAAGAATAATATGATAGTCATCAACTACATTGGGTTAAGGGAATATTGTAATATATAAGAATAGTCTTCATTTTCACTTATTTACAACATTCACAACGTTATATGGTTTCAAAATGAAAATAAGTAATCACATAGAATTAATCCATTAAGTGTTATATATTTACAATTTAATTTACAAGTACTTTTGTACACTAAATATTTTACACCTTTATTTACAATTCCCATTTAACGTTATAAATAATAGTGATTTCTTTTACCAAATAATAATACTAAAATATTTTTGTAATAAACTTCATTACGGTATTTTGTAATATATATTATAGAAAATATAAGTTATTTTACATGGTATAATAAAATACTAAAAATAATATTTATTTAAAAGTGGTTACCATTTACATATAGTAACAATGCGTAACAAATAATATATATTACATAGTATTTATATTTGATATGTAAAATACGGTTTAAACAGAAACACAAATAATATATATTAATTGGTCATGCCAAAACAACTTGTTTTTATTATATTTCGATCTCTAGGACATAGTGTGAAAAATATGGTTACTAATAGTATACTATCACATTATTTCACAACTTAAAACAACGTGAAACTCTAAACAATGATACACTAACTCTATTGTCTTTTGGTGTATCTTTGCAATTCACTCATCTCAGCACATTGATTTTCTCATATCATAATTCGATATTTGACAAATCATTTTTCATACTTTTATTTCATTTCGAACCTGTCAATTCTAACTCTTCCTCAGTTACCAATCAAAGTAAGCTTTCTCTTGACAAAGAATTTTATTAATTCTAAAAATTTTAAATATCTATTAATCCTATATCTTTTGGCTTGCTCTGGAAAGCATATCATTTCATTTCATTCGTTTGTCATCGATTTCTTGAACTAATTCAGTTAAACTATTGAATCTTATCTATTGTCGATATTTTAAATCTGTGTCATCTACCCTAATATTATTTTTATTAACTAAAAAGATGACATAAATCTAAAAGAAATATCATAACCCAAATACACTTGGAAGCTGGAACCTGAGATGAAGAAAAAGTATTCCCACTTATTCCAGTAAATCTCGAGGACGAGATTTTTATTAAGGTGGGGAGAATGTAATGACCCTCATTCAAAGTCCTATTTATTTTATTATTTTATCTAAAAGGAAACCCTAATTGAGACACCCAAGTAATTCTACACAAACCCTAAAAATATCAGAACAATCAGAATCAGGATCAGGGCCCCTAAAACTCAGGGGGGGCATTCCCTACTTGATGATTATCTTTATAAGTTAATATAAAAATCGAATTTAATCAAATCGTCGACTCAGCAAGCCTACACCCACACGTGGCGACCCTATGAAGAAAAGGTGTCCCTTACGGACCGTAAGGGATAATTGTTACGGTCCGTAAGCTACCCCAAATTCGTGTATAAATAGCAGGCCTTGGCACTTGAATTCTGACATTTGAGCGACGATCAAATTCACTCTGTACGTTGAATTATTGTCGAAATAAGTCTCAAATCACTAATTAGTAGGGGGATGCTACGATACAGGGTATTAACTCAATCGCTGCTACGATTTAATGTCCGATCGATGGAAACTATCCAATGGATGTTTAAGTGCTGCCCACATTAGGGTGATCCTTTGTCATTCGTTGTGATTCCGACAGGATGTTGAGTGCCACCCGAACTCGGGGAATACTCTGTCCTTCGTTGTGAATCCGATGGATGTTTAAGTGATTGCACTTTGTCATTCGTTGTGAGGGTTTTAATCTCGTGAGTAATCGTAAAAACTGTATTAGTTAAATACCTAGTTCGTGTGCACTAAGTTACAAGTCTAATCAATAAGCTAAGTTCTGCCTGTATAAATCTGCAATATATCGAGGCTTATCTGTAACTTTGGCTGTATGAATCTGCATGCTTACAATGTGAGTCATTCTCTTTTTATCAAACTATTTTACAATACCTCAAATTATTTTCAAGGTTATAATTACAGGGACTAAGTCGTGGATATCTTGAATTACTGGTTAGTGGGGTATTGTGCACATTACTAATTTTCTCCCAGTTAGGTTCATTGACCTACTCGGGATAATCACTGTTAGGTTCATTGACTTACAGGGATAATCATCACTATTTAGGTTCATTGATCTAATAGTGGTATGACCATCGTCACCATTGTGACATGTCACCATTGTGACAGGATGCCAGATAAAAATAAGATAGAAGCCATTGTAATCGCTCTTATGCTGTAATTATTAACTATGCATCATTATGCAAAATAGAATGATTCACTCAGTATTTCCCGCTGACAAAACCTTTTTAAAACACTTTTCAGGTAATTACTGTAGATTGGAGTAAGAGATGATACGGCACTGAAAGGCATCAAGAAGTGGCTTATTTATTAATTAAATCAAAATAAGAAATATTGTTTTATGTAATAAATTTTATCTTTATTAAAGCTACCATTATAAAACATGGGTTTATCCCATTTATTAAATAAAATCCGGTATTTTATAAACTCTGATATTTTTCCTAACTCACGGTCCTGATAAAATTTCCGCTGCAACGTTTTCAAAATAATCACCGGTACCGCTGGACTGTTCACGGCACCCGATCCCGTCCAGGGTGGGTCGGGGGTCGTGACACCCGACGTTGCCAATAAGGAATATCGGGCTTGTCCCCTCTGACACAACAGGTAGTGTCTTCAGAGGTAAAGGGACGTTGGCACACAGTGGTTGGTGCCACATGTCCTGCCAAGTGTACTTGTTGTCGAGTTTGATATCAGCTATAAGTGGGGATCTTGGAGCAGTGAACAGCGCACGCTGATTGGCTACACATCATTGTCCTTATGTACTTCTTGTCCCATGCACGATTGACCATGGTGGGAATTGTGTTGGTAACGCTTGGCACACGCTGATTTGCTGCAGGTTCCTGCCATTTATACTATATGTACTTGTACCAGACTACCAGCTGTCATTGTTGTGTGTACACGGGTGAGGTGTGCAGTAGCTCTGGAAATAGCTGAGTGTTTTGTTGTTTATGTTTGGGTACGGTTTTCTGCGCGCATGGCTTATAAGTCCTTGCACAAGATTTGGTACCATACCCCTTCAAGTCCCCCAATCCAATGGTGCTTCCATGCGTGGATGGCAAGTGGGTGGAACTCTGGATCAGATAAGTGTTGCTCTTATTTGAGTGTTGGCTGGCGTGATTCCAGCTTATCTCTTGGGAATTGCGTAGTCATGCGCGTGACCCTTTTGCTTCCTTAAATGTTCTGGTAGCTGGCGCGAGGCGCATCATACTTTACTTCATTGAAGGGAAAGGAACTTGGTTGCGCATGTGTTGATGATTTGAATTTTGAAAACCGAATATTTGGAGATAAGGTTTGGTGAGAAAAAAGGGTTGATGTGACATATGACACTGTGCGAGGTATGTCGTAAGAGTGTCAGCGACGCCTTTTCATTTTTTTTTGTTAGGAAAGTGAGGTCACGCGTGCATTTGGACGTCTCTTCAGCCTTTTGTCGCCTGACGTGCCATCGCCTGATTGGGCCTACTTCACAAGTTGTGGGCACGGTTACTCATCGCATTAAATGAGATGGGTATAAATAAGAGATTTTAGGGTTTGGGGGAAGCACTTCTTCAAGATTTCTTCCCATTTTCTCTCCAATCTTCAACTTCCTTTAACCGTCTTCATAGTTTCCTTTGAATCTTCAAGTGTGTTCTTGAAGATATTTTTATTTTACCAGAAAAATTAGAGGGATATTGTTGAGAATGTCTACATCGTCACAGCCGAAGGGATTTGTATCAGAAGTTAAAGCTCGATCAGCTGAGTTGCGGCTGTTAAAGTGGAATGAACTAGGTTGAGAAAATAGTAAATGGTTTAGGGTTCCCCGATATCTAAGGAGCTTTATATCCCGTGTCTGGGCAGACCGTCGCTGACACTCCAGTAGGGTTCTTACCATTTTTGTTGATTTCTTCATTGACGGTAATTTTAGGTTGCCGGTTACCAACTTTTTTTGGGAGATTTTTTCATATTATAAATTTCATATATCTCTGTTAGGCCCGATGTGTAAGGTAGGCATAAGGTACTTTGAGTTTTGTTGTCGATCCCAAGAGGTAGAGCTTACTGTGGACTGGTTTCGGGCTTTCTGTCAACTCCATTGCAATATGGGGTTTTATTCCTTTGTGCAACGTCCTGGCGTGAAGAAAATACTAAAGAAAATACTACCGGTGCCCCCGAAGAGTTTCCACGATTGGAAGGGGAAGTTTTTCTTCATTAAGGATGTGATTCCGGAGGCTATGACCATGAGGGGCGCGGAAGATATCGCCAAGGAAGATCTACCTGTCCCTAAAACTGAGGGTTGGTATATGCGACTGAGTGCAATGCCGAACAAGTCTTTGGGCGAACGCACTCTTGTTGCGGTGGCGATGAGTGCGCGGTAGGAGGCGAGCGACAAGCACGTGCCAGTGTATATGGAGAACAATGCTGGTAAGTGTACGTTTTGCTTTGTCTATTTTCCTTATATAAAGTTTGTCTGTTCACTTATCTTTTGCACAGAGAAACCCATCCACAATGCGATATATGTGGATGTGCCCGAAAAGATGAGCATTAGAAAATTGAAGCTTGGTGAACAATATTGGTATGATCAAATCCGGGGTAACTTTATATTTCCCCACGCCAAGATGTTAGCTGCAGAATTGCCTGATGGGGAAGGTACGCAAATCTCAAACCCTAGACCTTGTAGGGTCATAACTCCTACTGGGAGGACGTTATGATACTTTCCAATGAGGAGTCTGTGCCTTCTTCTAGACATGGGCTAACTCCTCCCCAGCGTGTTTCATGTATTGGTCAAATAGTGGCAAGACTAAGAAAGCTTCAAGAAAGAAAATTGTCAGCGTTGTTGGCCCGAAGAAAAATAAAGTCCAGTTAACCATTGTTGCGCCTGATGTTGGTTCCAAGAAAGCTATGCCTCGTGCCCACAAGGCCTCCTTAGATGACCATTATTAGTAGTTGACTCTTTCGAGGCGCTTGATGCTGCATGTGGAAATAGATCAAAGGAAACAGACTTTAGCATGGGTGTAGCCAGTGTGTCTACTGAAGAGACCACAGCTAGTGTAACCTAAAGGTGAAGCTAAACCACACCAGCTGTGAAGAAAGTTACTTTTGGAAAGGTGCCTACTATTGGGAAGAAGGGCAATCTGCAGTCTCTTATGACTAAAATCTCATCGAGTATGTTTACGTGTTGCTTTCCAGCTTGTGTGTTTATGATTTTATCTACATGTGGTTCTTACTACTATGTGATCAGGTACAAGGCCCATGCAACCAAAATTTTGGTTTGTGCATTCAAAGGATCCCAAGGCAGGTGCAGTGCCTCTTCCGCCCCCACCCCCCTCAGTGCAACTATAAGATAAACATACTGGGGAAGAGCCGCAAGGGGCAAGTGGTAGGAAGGTACCTTGAGGACTGTTGAACCTAACACACACGTACCTGAGGTTGTTACTACTGTTGAGGGGACCAGCAGGGTTGCATCAGATGTTATAGAAGCTCAACATGTTGAGACTTTTTGACAGAGAAACTGTGAAGGATGCATCATTGAATGTTGAAGCTGTAACACCTCGTATTTTCGCATTTTTTTATTATTTTTATTCGTAGGAATTACGGGTCACTTAAACACGAAAACGGGCTTGTGGGCCCAAGCCCATTTAAAACAAGAATAAACCTAGTATAGATATATATTACTAAGTGTAGTCAAAACCCTAAATCCATCATTTTACTTATCCTCAGCCGACACCCACACTTTGGTTCCCTCCTATTTCACTTTTTCTTTCTACATCTTAGCACCCTTCATCTCCTTCACCATTTCAAACCACAGCAAACACCCCTCCGTTCTTACAACCCTCCACACCTCCTCTCTTATTCTTAAACCAACACCCCCCCCACCTCTGCTTAATTAAACGGCCGGCCACCACCATTTCGGTGGTGGCATACGACGGTGTGAACACAGACGAAGAAGAGAGAGAGAGACGCGAAGAGAGAGAGAGACACGAAGAGAGACGCGGAGAGAGAGAGAGATGACGGAGAAGGGAGGCCGACACCATTCATGGCGACAGCCGGCGTCGGCAGAGGCGGCAATTCGGTTTCCGTTCACTCGGGTGAGCTCGGGTCGATTTCAATTCAACTTGGTTCCAGTCGAGCCTCAATTTAGGTACGGATTTTATGTATATTTGGTTCTGTTTTGGATTGTTCCAGTGTGACTCGTTTTCCGTTCACTCGGGTGAGCTCGGGTCGTGATTCAAGTTTGTTTCAGGTTCGGTCAAAACAGTCAACAGGTTCGGTCCTATTTCGGGTCTTGATTCGTGTCTTGTTTCAGCTTTCTGTTCGGGTCAAACCCGATCAAAGTCAGTCAAACCCGGTCAAACGTTCAACACGGGTCACTCAGACAGTTTTCAGCTCGGTTCATGCTCCGGTTCGGTTCAGGCTCACGACAGCTTTGGTCAAACCAGTCCAATGGTCAACGCGGTTCGAGCGTGAGTTGCGGTAAAATCTCTACACAACACGACTTTATTATTCTTATTTTTATCTTACGTTCAACACAAAAACCGAACTTGAACCGATACGACTAGTAAACGATAAATATCTTTCGAGTAAAATGTAAATAATACGTGGACATATGAAATGAACCTTGTATTTAAGCGGTTTGTATATTAGTTAAAGAAAAACTGAACCGGCACATCGTTACGTTATATGTATTGGATAAACTACGACGTTTTAATGTTACAATAGCATAGATTTATATGTTGTTCCATTGATTGTTGGGTTTTGACAAATATCGACATTTAGAGTTGTCGGGATCGCCCAAAATCAGAGGAAACTCTGCCCGTTTTTTATAAAAATCCGCAAAACAAAATATGTTTATATAAACCAAAAAATTATTTTCTTAAATCAATTTCTTAAATCCCGACAACTCTAAATGTCGATATTTGTCAAAACCCAACAATCAATGGAACAACATATAAATCTATGTTATTGTAACATTAAAACGTCGTAGTTTATCCAATACATATAACGTAACGATGTCGGGATCGCCCAAAATCAGAGGAAACTCTGCCCGTTTTTTATAAAAATCCGCAAAACAAAATATGTTTATATAAACCAAAAAATTATTTTCTTAAATCAATTTCTAGAAATTGGTAAGTATAATCTAATTCCAAGAGTTTTACTGATTAACCTTTTTCTTTAAATAAAACCTTTAATATAATATAAACTTAGTTACTTAACAAATTATTATAATTCTTCTATAACAATAATGTTAATTTTTATGATAAAAAAATAAAATATTTAAATAATTAATCTATAAACATTAAATATTAGGGTTCCTTATTTTAACTATTAAATAATAACGAGTTCGTGATATTTTATATATCTAGGACAAACACTCTCGTTCGTTCCCTTGGATTCCCAATCTTACTTGTGCGTTACTTACAAGAAATTGCAACGCAATCATTGTGAGTATACTCGATCCCTTATGCTTTAAACACTTTTGGGATGCAACATGTATTCTATATTCAAACACGTGACACTTGAAACTTATTTGAAACATACTCTATCCATTTAAACATGAAACATGAAACTTGTGATACTTGAGACTATTTTGTGCTATGTGAACATTTAATCCATGTGTGTAGTTCCGCCTTAACAATAGTAGCGCTATAGGGGTAATGCACCTCCCCCATTTGTAGTCGAGGGGTATTGTTAGGATGAGACATGTTAACCTCCCGTGAAACTTTGGGACATGCACTTTAACGCATTGGAAACTTGGGCTATCACTTGGACTGCGTGAACTAGCATGGCTGAATCTATTTTTGTAATGTTCATGTTGGATATGAGTTTTTAAATGCTTAAACTATTATGCTATGTATTCAAACTTGTATACTCGCCAACTTTTGTTGATTTTATTTTAATACATGTTGCAGGTTGTTAGACAAGACGATGAAGAAATCAAGTTAGGATGGACTTAGATACTCATTCAATAATAAACAATATTGTTGCAATTTGTCTTTATTTGAAACAATGTATTCAAATTTTAGTCATTTATGAAATTGGATTTAAATTATATTGTCACATAGTGTTATGATGTCTCTTGCAATCTATTTCGTCTCATCCCGATGTTTCCGCCATCGGTTGGGGTGTGACAGATTGGTATCAGAGCCATAACTATAGGGAATTAGGAAAAGTAGGAATGCTTTAACCTAGTCTATAGTTTTAGTTCTTTATTCTCATGTTTTGCTTCAAATTACTTGCATGCTACTTTATTTGCTTTTATTTTTTTCTCTTTTGATCTTTTAAGCATATATGTCACTTATGTGTTAACACTTGACATGCTATACTTGTTCTATTATGTGTCTATACTTGTTTCATCGTTTTATCCTTTATGTGTTATTCTTGACATACCTTTTTATGTGTTAATAATTGTTCCATTATTCCATTATTTATGTGCTATTTTTTATATGTTTATACTTGCTTGCCTGATCTGTAACATACACTTTTCCTCATGCATTTTCCCAATTATTCTAAATCCGACAACACTCATATTATACAAACGAGACGAGTTTACAAAAATAGGCGTGAAATCCACAATTTGGTAAACGACCCTCATTCCGCTTGATTCTATTTTTGCACGATATTTAACATTAAGTTAGGTGTGAAATCCACATCTTAATGGAAATTTCAAATTTAAATTCTAATGGACCCTCGTCAACATGTCGAATTTTAATTTGACCCGACGAGTGCCAACTACACTTAGGGCACGAAGTCGTCAAGTTAGGGGTGAAACCCGCACCTTGTCGACTAGTCCCACTTCTTGATTTTATAAATCCCGCCAGGTCTCGAATTTTCGATTGAATTGGAACGTGTAGTAACCGGAAGGGTAAATACTGTTAACCGAGATGTCGGCGAGAGTATTTCACCTATTAGGCCAAAGCATGTTCTCAATTTCAAAAGACCTTTCGACCACTTTGGTTAGTCAACGTTCCGTTTAGGAACCATCCAAGTTTCTTTTTATCAAACTTACGCTTTATTATTTCCGATCTTTTATGATAAAAATTCTCTCTTGTCAATTTTGAACCATTTTTGAGATTTCACTTTTGCGCATACATCATACTATTACTTTTCACACCATTATACCTTATTAGCATGCATAATTTCACGTAATTTTATTTACGCATTTTGTAACAACAAGTGGAGACATACCATCAAGATAGGAGTGATTTCTTTACCTTGACGATTAACTCCGCTTCTTTTCTCATATTACAACGACCTCACCAACGGATTTGGGGTGATCCCCTTACCTAGGTGATCGCTACCAATACTTTCTTTTAATAGACTATATTATGTAAACACGATCGCATTTATACCTAAACCGTTTGTCATTAGTCTGATCTCTAATTATTTCGAAATGCATTGTTTATATAAACGAATTCCTTATCCTACAATCTAATTTTATATAGCTCACACAACCAAAATTCTTAACTTTTACCATAAACGCTTATTCCTCGATTTTCAAAATCCACAAAATGCTACTTATCAACCTAGTTGGTCTAGTAAATCCATTGTCCACGAAATTTTGTATTCAACGTAACTATTGAAACAAGCTCATCTCATATCCTTAAACTAGAGATTTTCTATTTTCAATTGGGAATCAAACCAACTTTTTTTTCGCACACACCTATAAAATATTACCAATGTTATTCCATCATTTACTAAAATTTCTTCCAAAATCAATAAAACGTTTCATTAAAGACGTTTTTTCAACAATCACTAAGTTCTTATACCAAAATCCTCTTTCTTAAGAATCAACTTTTTCACAAGAATCTCTAAACTTCGAAGTTTCTAATACAAAATTATTTAAAACGATGCAAACTTATTAATCTCTAGAACTTTCCAAAACCTCACTTGATACGTCAGCTAAATTCAAAACATGTGGGCAAGGAAATTTCATAGGAACCAATAATTTTTAACTATATCAATTCTTCAAAAACCATAGTAGCATTTCTATTCCTTTACAAAGTAACTTTTCACATAACCAATAGACGTATTATACTCTCTTTACATTTACAAACTAAAGTCTATACTTCGTGACAACTCAATCTATTTTAACTTCACGTTTTGCGCAAACAACTATATATGCATATCATTTTACACGTTTTAGTCACAACAATCTCACGCGCGTCACTCGTTCCTTTTTCTTTCATACTCAAAACTTTTAGTCTTTTACGCGTATAAACTCGTGTATTTCGATTTATACTATAAACAAAATCATTATTTCCTACATCCATACTTATGCATTTTATGCCTTCACGTATGTTCACACTTACACACTTATGTTATACTCATGATTCAAAATTCATACGTTTTACGTTCATACATACACTTACAATTATACATTTACGTTGTACTTACATTCATGATTATACTACATTCATATTCATGTTCATACATTTTATGTTTTCAAATACACTTATACAACTTTGTTTACACTTATATTTCATACACATATATTTGATTCATACCTAAACCTTCATGTTTTACACCTATATTCATGTTCATATCTACGCTCATACATCTTATGTTCACACTTATACTCGTATTCACACTCATACGTTTTGTGTTTATACTTATATTCATGTTTGTACACATGTTTTATACTCATTTTTCATACACGTTATGCTTATACTCTTACTTATACTCCTGACATGAGTTTTGTGCTGATGCTCACGTGCGTGTTTATATTTAAACTTATACTATGCTCAAGCTTTATTCATACTCAAAATTTACACATTCACAACCGTACACGAGCGAAACCCGATGGATTCGCTTGAGTTGGTCTTATACTATTTGGAACGCAAACATGCTTATATGTTACATTTCTATACGCACGCAATCTTATCTTTCAAAATTTATGTATACCTTGATTCATACGCAACTAGTACAAGCTATGCGGATCATGCGACGATTGGTATAATCTCGGGTGCACACGGGATTATAGTGGTCGGCGTATGAGAAACCATAGAGTGTGCTACTGTGTATGGTAAGACACGAAACATAACATGACACCAAATACGGAACGGGTGTAATGTGGTCAAAACATGGTGGATACGCCACTGGTATTTCCTATATATAAGTGTTTTCACCATGTTACCAAACTTTCGTCAAACGTGCCATGAGAAATTAAGTGTTTTGCAGACCTTTTGGACCTATAACTAACTTTAAACAACTCACAAACGCATTATATCCGATACCACGACGAGACTTCATTCTTAGCACACTACTTTCGTCTATCCAATACTTACGCCATTCTTATGCTGGTATTCGCTCATTCACTTTTATACTCCTGTTACTCCTCTTTATTCTCTTTCTTTTATACGAACCTCGTTCACAATCTAATCGATTTAAGCTATCGAATCCTAATCTACCTCCTTGCTTTTGAAACTATCTTTCTATTCTTTATTCTTGTGCAAACACTTGTAGTTAGTTATCACCTCCAAAACCGTTTTATGTAAAACGCCAAACCTTCTCATTCCTCTTGATAAGGCAATTTTCTACAAATATGCGATTCAGTACTATTCTTAACCTTTCCATACAAACCATCTCACTTTTCATCAAAATACAATCCGTTTTGTACAAAGATTTTCTTCTTCGCAATCCTCTTCTGTTTGTCAAAAACCCTTTTAAGCCTTCCTTCTGAATAAATTTCGGGACGAAATTTCCTAAAGGAGGGGAGACTGTAACGCCTCGTATTTTCGCATTTTTTTATTATTATTTTTATTCGTAGGAATTACGGGCCACTTAAACGCGAGAACGGGCTTGTGGGCCTTGGGCCCAAGCCCATTTAAAACAAGAATAAACCTAGTATAGATATATATTACTAAGTGTAGTCAAAACCCTAAATCCATCATTTTACTTATCCTCAGCCGACACCCACACTTTGGTTCCCTCCTATTTCACTTTTTCTTTCTACATCTTAGTTACACCCTTCATCTCCTTCACCATTTCAAACAACAGCAAAAACCCCTCCGTTCTTACAACCCTCCTCACCTCCTCTCTTATTCTTAAACCACAACATAACCCCCCACCTCTGCTTAATTAAACGGCCGGCCACCACCATTTCGGTGGTGGCATACGACGGCGTGAACACAGACGAAGGAGAGAGAAAGAGACGCGAAGAGAGAGAGATACGAAGAGAGAAGATAGACGCGGAGAGAGAGAGAGAGACGACAGAGAAGGGAGGCCGACACCATTCACGGTGACAGCCGGCATCGGCAGAGGCGGCAATTCGGTTTCCGTTCACTCGGGTGAGCTCGGGTCGATTTCAATTCAACTTGGTTCCAGTCGAGCCTCAATTTAGGTACGGATTTTATGTATATTTGGTTCTGTTTTGGATTGTTCCAGTGTGACTCGTTTTCTGTTCACTCGGGTGAGCTCGGGTCGTGATTCAAGTTTGTTTCAGGTTCGGTCAAAACAATCAACAAGTTCGGTCCTGTTTCGGGTCTTGATTCTTGTCTTGTTTTAGCTTTCTGTTCGGGTCAAACCCGGTCAAAGTCAGTCAAACCCGGTCAAACGTTCAACACGGGTCACTCAGACAGTTTTTAGCTCGGGTCATGCTCCGGTTCGGTTCAGGCTCACGACAGCTTTGGTCAAACCAGTCCAATGGTCAACGCGGTTCGGGCGTGAGTTGCGGTAAAATCTCTACACAACGCGGACTTTATTATTCTTATTTTTATCTTACGTTCAACACAAAAACCAAACTTGAACCGATACGACTAGTAAACGATAAATATCTTTCGAGTAAAATGTAAATAATACGTGGACATATGAAATGAACCTTGTATTTAAGCGGTTTGTATATTAGTTAAAGAAAAACTGAACCGGCACATCGTTACGTTATATGTATTGGATAAACTACGACGTTTTAATGTTACAATAGCATAGATTTATATGTTGTTCCATTGATTGTTGGGTTTTGACAAATATCGACATTTAGAGTTGTCGGGATCGCCCAAAATCAGAGGAAACTCTGCCCGTTTTTTATAAAAATCCACAAAACAAAACATGTTTATATAAACCAAAAAATTATTTTCTTAAATCAATTTCTAGAAATTGGTAAGTATAATCTAATTCCAAGAGTTTTACTGATTAACCTTTTTCTTTAAATAAAACCTTTAATATAATATAAACTTAGTTACTTAACAAATTATTATAATTCTTCTATAACAATAATGTTAATTTTTATGATAAAAAAATAAAATATTTAAATAATTAATCTATAAACATTAAATATTAGGGTTCCTTATTTTAACCATTAAATAATAACGAGTTCGTGATATTTTATATATCTAGGACAAACACTCTCGTTCGTTCCCTTGGATTCCCAATCTTACTCGTGCGTTACTTACAAGAAATCGCAACGCAATCACTGTGAGTATACTCGATCCCTTTTTGCTTTAAACACTTTTGGGATGCAACATGTATTCTATATTCAAACACGTGACACTTGAAACTTATTTGAAACATACTCTATCCATTTAAACATGAAACATGAAACTTGTGATACTTGAGACTATTTTGTGCTACGTGAACGCTTAATCCCTGTGTGTAGTTCCGCCTTAACAATAGTAGCGCTATAGGGGTACTGCACCTCCCCCATTTGTAGTCGAGGGGTATTGTTAGGATGAGACATGTTAACCTCCCGTGAAACTTTGGGACAGGCACTTTAACGCATTGGAAACTTGGGCTATCACTTGAACTGCGTGAACTAGCATGGCTGAATCTATTTTTGTAATGTTCATGTTGGATATGAGTTTTTAAATGCTTAAACTATTATGCTATGTATTCAAACTTGTATACTTGCCAACTTTTGTTGATTTTATTTTAATACATGTTGCAGGTTGTTAGACAAGACGATGAAGAAATCAAGTTAGGATGGACTTAGATACTCATTCAATAATAAACAATATTGTTGCAATTTGTCTTTATTTGAAACAATGTATTCAAATTTTAGTCATTTATGAAATTGGATTTTAATTATATTGTCACATAGTGTTATGATGTCTGTTGCAATCTATTTCGTCTCATCCCGATGTTGAGACTTTTTGACAGAGAAACTGTGAAGGATGCATCATTGAATGTTGAAGCGGAGTACATTGAACCTGTTAGGACAGAAGTGCCAGCTAGTGGCGAAAATCTGAGTACTAGTGAGCAGGAAAAAGTTGTTAAGTCCATGAGGAAGATGAAGAAGAAGAAAACATATCCTTGGTTAGGCGTACCGCGCAGTGGGGTAAAATGTTGATGCCTCTGGGGTTGTGAGAGCTAGAGCAAATGGCCATGGTGGTGGTAATCTTGATGTTGCTGGGGGTGGTGGTACTGGTAATGATGCCTTGAATGTCAAACATAAAGACCACCCCCAATTCTAACAAATGAGACCCTAGGGATTATTATTATCTCACTTACGGTGTGCATCGTGCTGAGACGGTTCTTGCCCTGGTCGGGAAATTAAAACAAGGGGATACATTTGGTACTGTAGCCAATTATCGAGAGTAGTTTAAGGGGGCGTTCCCCAGAGCTGAAGTTGCGCATCAACGGTGTAGGGCACATGACAATTTGTATCATGCGCACCCTTTCGCACAAGCAAACTTTGTGTCCACTAGCAACCAGATTATGTGTGAATGGTGCACAATACATAGGGAATGGGTTACCTTCGAAGAGACTAGAGCCCAGTTATCTACTAATCATCAATGATTTCTTACTTAGCTTTCTAAGGCTAAAGCCAAATTTGAGGCAGAAAAAAAAATCTATGGAATGGTCAGTGCTTAATGCAAAACGGAAAACTAAAGCAACCGAAAAAGAACCATCTGATGCGCACAAGGAGTGATCTGAGTCCTTTAAATTGAACCGATAACAATTGAAAACCTGCCGTAAATAGTGGGTAATCCCACATTCCCACTAGTTAACTTTTATTACTTTAAAGATACACATGTAGAAAAAGAAAGAAAGAAACAGAAAGCAATGCAATAAATGCACCGTCTTATGCCAGGAAAAAAAGTTTAAAAAACGGGGATGAATCGAACGCGTCATGCAAACGTGCCTGCTCATAGTCCGTCTAATTTCAACGGTATAGATCTTACCAACTATACACATGCTAAATTAACAAAAAGTTAATCGAAATAGTGACCGATTTACTTTTTTTTTGAGCGGTGACCAATTAACTATTTTGCTAATGACGATGACCGTATGCTCAATATAAACCGAGCATATAGTAGTATCAATCAGTACTCTTTAATAATTCAATTTCTTTAAATGCTTTTTCATTTAACTAAAAGCCCGCCCCGACTCTTAGTTTGATCTTGTTTACTTTTTTAGAAATAAAATTTAGTTAGTTCATCATAAGGCTAGTCGGCATGGGGTTCTTCCCCGGATCGTCCTGGGTCGGCGACGGTCCCAACACCGTGCCGCCCCCCGCGTCCCGTCCTCCCCGTCCGATCTTAGCCGTTTGCGACGATCCATAAGAGGTGGGGCCCAATCAAAAAGTTACCGTTTAATAAAAAAAAAATTCAATTTTTTTTCAAAAACTAACGGTAATATTATTATTATTTATAAATTTCAATTCCATTTTCACTTTCATTCACCAAACTAACCACAACATCTCATCCCTCTCTCACATAATTTTTATAAATCTTCTTCCACTTTTATAAACCTTATACTTTAGCATGGATCCTTTCAACAACCCGAGCGACCCGAACAACCCGAACAATCCGTATAACCCGACGACTCCCATCAACCCGACCCAACCTAATGTTTTCTCGGGTCCGGGATATTATCCGACGTTAGAACCGAACCAATTCTCGCAATACTCATCAAATGCGTTTGCATCATTCCAACACTCACCAAACCAATTCGCTCAATTTTCTCAAAATCAAGCCCTTCAACAAATGATGATGCGGGGTGCTTATAATTTCCCACCGAACCCGACACCACCCGTTCAACCCCAACCGATCCCGACGACGATGTGGAGGTTGTTCCCGAAACCCAACCGCCTAAAGGAAAAGGAAAACGAAACAAAGGCAAGAAAGTGGTGGGTGATGAACCGTCCAAACCGAAGGGGATTAAGTGGACGCCAATCGAAGAAGAAGCCTTAGCCAAGGCCTACATTGGCACGTCTGACAACCCGATTAGAGGTTCGTATTTTTTTATAAGTTTAATTTGTTTTGTTTTTTTTTATTTACTTCACATTTCGTTTTTTAATTGTTTTTTTTTGTTTTTTATTTACTTAACATTGGGTTTTTTTATAAGTTTTAAAGTTTGTTTTTTTTAAGGTTTATTATTTACTTAACACTCTATATATTTTGTTTGTTTTTTATAGGTAATAACCAACCGGGTGAAGGGTTTTGGGCAAAGGTTTTGGCGAAGTTTCTCGACTATATGGGTCAAGGCGCGTATCGAGATGTCGATTCGGTCTCAGCAAAGTGGCGGAAAATGAACACGCTCATCAATAGGTTTTGCGAGGAATATAATAAACTATATACAACTGACCGTCGTAGCGGCATGAGCGACGACGATGTGTTCCGAATGGCGTTGGAGAAGTATAAGGCGAACAATGGTAATACCAATTTTGCTCACGTTCGCGCGTGGATGGTTGTAAAAGACGAACCAAAATGGAGGCTGATCCCCAACGAGGTGGCATGGCGAAAAGCCAAAAAACATCGGAAACGAGTAGTTTTAGCGCCGGTGGATCGGACGCGAGGTGTAACTTAAACTTAAATGATGACGCCGCCTTTGACGAAGAGGAGTACGCCGTACATGAGCCGGAGCGTCCACCGGGCCGAGACAAATCAAAGAAGGAGCGGGCCAAGGGGAAACAAAAGGAAAAGGTGGACCCGAACATGGTTGAGTTTATGGAACACTTAAAAGTGTACAATGACGTCACGGCCCAAAAGACGAAGGCGAAGGACCGGGTCGCGGAAGAAAAAGCTCGTGTAGAGGAAGAAAAGTTACGCGAGAAGGTGCGGTTGTCGAATGAGAAAATCCGAATTTCCGATGAAAAAATTCGGCTCAAGGAACGGGAAATAATGATGATGAATGTCGAGGACGAACCCGAGCCGAAACGTTCGATGTTGAAAAAACTTCAAAACGACATCATGAAGAAGCATAATATTATTTAAGTCTATGTTTTTTTTTAAGTCTTTGGTTTTTTTTATTAACTTTATGTTTTTTTTTTATTAACTTTATGTTTTTTTTTATGTTTATGTAATGTGGTTTTAATATTAATGAAAATATTTTGTTAGTATATTTGTTAAATGTAAAAAAAAAATAGAAGACTAAAAAAAATAAAAAAAAAACATAAAAAGTGGTGGAGGATGATGACTAGGACCATCTTAACCATGCCCTCTAGTTTTGGAGGATGGACCATCCTTGGGAGGATGATGACGTGGAGCCTACGTGGCGGATCATCCTCCAAGGATGATCCATCACCATACCGAGTAGCCTAAGCAAAAAAAAAAAAACAAGTAAAAATAGGATTGATATCATTAAAACCAACATATCTTCATCTTTTTTTATAAAAAAGTCTATCCACATATATTAAATACATATAAAGGTCCTTAATATTCAAAGAGAGTTATTTAAAAAGTCTTAATTTTAAGTTTATTTCTTTTTTATTATAAAAAAAATGTTAACCGTAAAAAATTGCAAAAGGCTGTGTTGGTTTTTCATACATGATATTGTTGGGAAATACACGCTTAGCTCTCCCACATCAGCTGAGCCACTCTGTCAGCATATTCGAAAAAATTACATATTGTTGATTTTTTTTCACATATAAGAAAGACTATCCTCAAACAACTCACTCTCAAATTGATCAAAAATTGCATGGTATCAGAGTTGCTGATGTGTCAGAACTACAACCAGTGACGGATTTAGGCTTTTTTTTTTTGGTTCCCAGGAACTCATTCGGTTTGAAAAAATTAGTGAGAACTTTGTATGATTTGAAAAAAAAGTTGTGAGAGTTAGTGAAAATCTAACAAAAGAAACCTAGTGAAAAAAGTTTTTAGATCCGCAACTGACAACAACAGATGTGTACCGTCTTTTGCATGTACACCATACATTTAAGAGTACATATTCGAATTTACAAGAATGCGTGAGAATAGTACAACTCACCAACTTTGATATGGGACCAACTCTCACAGCCCTTCACCGTCACACGGTCTCTTTCCCATGAACATATATGTGTCTATATATATACATATATAGCTGCCATATTCATTATCATCATCATCACCAACCAAATATAGAAATTATTTGCGAGACAGAAAGAGCCCTAATATGACCATGAATGAGACCATCACAAACTGCTCTAAAAAGCTTATGTGTTTTGTTATTTGTATCTTAATCTTGTTATCGACAACACGAGGCGGTGTTGTTGAATGCAGAACCCTAAAGTCGCCACAAGTCATGACTCGCACGGCTGTTGCCACCGCCACAACGGTTGGGGGCCGTGAACAAGCTCAACTGGGAAAATCAATGAGGAAGACTGAAGTAACTAAAATGGCTTCTGGGCCAAGCAAAAGAGGACCAGGCCATTAACATATGACAACTCCAACCTTATTAGTTTATTATTTTCTTGTGATTTAGGGGTTCTTTTTAGATTATTAATTGATTAACTCATTTTTTTTATACCTTTGTAATTTATAAACATAGTCTTATCTAGGTTATGAATGAAGTGTTTAATTTTTTTTTTTATATTACATGTATGGTCCTATTTTTCATTTTTAGACTTTTTAAGAATGGGAGATCTCATATACATCTGGGGCATGACCACATCATAATCTCTCTCTTTAATCCTTGTGAAACCCCCTATCCCTCTCCTCCCTCCCTCACAATCTCTCCTTTTCGAGTTGTAACCGTCGGTGCCATGGATTGTTTACTTGTTAAAACCCGTGATGTTGCCTCTCTTATCCAAGTTGGTGTCACGAAGACTGAAACGCCCCATTGAAAATGTTCTTATGATGTTTTTGGCTTTGTTCATGTCTTAACACATACTCTTTCTTTTCTTAAACCATTATTTTTTTCCCTCTCCTTTTATTTTTATCATAAGATAAATTTCGAATACAATTTCAATTCCATGTTATATATATAACATGGTTTATTTTAAACAAATATACCTTTCTCTTTCCAACTTATACCATTTCAATCTCATTTTCACAACAGACACATGTCCTTAGACCACACGCAATGGTGCCCTTCTATCTCACGCAAACCCATTGCACCACATTGTCTAAAGGAGGTTTTTAAGGGATCAGTTCGTGGTATCGAACGCCTACTGGCATACATATGTGGGCCCATCTAATTTCATCTCCAAAATACCCCAAATAAGTGGTGTAAGAATCGGAATAAGAGATGCAAAAATCTATTAAGGTACCCACGTTTTTTAAGGTTTAAGTGAACAAGAATATGTCCCTTGTACATATGATACCTACTCCGTTAGGGTGGTAGGAGCGCATGCGGGGAGTGGGGTGTTTGAGTGTTTAAAAGAAGAAATATGTTTTTCTTTTAAAAAGTAATAACTTTATATAAAAACTAAATATATAATAAATAAAGTAATTATGAAAACCTAGCTAGTTGGTTATTAAAGTAAATAAAGTGGTTGTAAGAATAAATGTATAAATTGTGGAAAATATGAAAAATATAAGAATTGAATCCAATAAATGTTTGAAAATGGTTTCGGAGTTTTGATAATGTATTAGATGACTATACATTTAGAGGATTTTATTTGTTGAATCCAATAAATGTTTGAAAATGGTTTCGGAGTTTTGATAATGTATTAGATACATTTAGAGGATTTTATGATTCTCATTGTAATTGCAATAGTTTCTTTAGAGGCTATTCACTATTTAAAAACTACCATTTATGATTTACCCTTTAAAATTACACCAATTTTGTTACTACAACATTGTAAGCTATCTATCTTTTAGTTTCTCAAAATGTTATTTAGTATAATATTATTTATTATATCAATTTATTTGCTCTTAGTCTTAATAAATTGATTTATTTTAAAAAAAAAATCATCCAAAAAATTCAGCTCTTGACTATCTCCTGTTAGAAAATAACAAAAAACATTAATCAAAAAATAATATAAGCATGAAATAAAATGTAATTTCTAGAAAGAATATGTAAACAAAATATAAACATTTCTAAAAATTAAAAATTAATTACATGTCATCGAATCCTCGAACACGTCGAGCCAAGCACTTAACAATGCAATTCTTCATAATTCGGCCACCTTTCAATTACATTTTCAACTATCTCGACATCCTATTGTTTTTTTTTTTTTTTTTTTCTGTTTTCTTTTTGAGGTGGTCTTTTGTGTTTGCCGAACCATTTCTAGTGTCATTTGAGTTTCGGAAGCTGTTTCTTGTGAGCATCAGGCTTGGTTGAATGTGTCAGTTTCAAGTAGGGGTTATAAACGTAGTTTTGGTTGAATAAGTTAGTATTGAAGAGGTTGTTCGGGTTGTTTTGAGGATCTTGGTTCGACATTTGGTTCCGGTAGAATGTGTTGTTTGGGTCATTCGATTGAAGGGCTTGATAGTGAAAGTTAAAGGTTGATTAAAAAGTGTTTGAAAGTGAAATATTGGAGAAGATGAAGATGGCGTGTTGTGTGGGTATAAAAAGTTTAAATGTTTGTTTAATCTATATATTTTAAGCGAATATTTTTTTTGTTTAAGTAGCCAATGTCTACTTTCCCATTGAAATTCTCAATCCCCAACGATCACGAAAGTGAAATATTGGAGAAGATGAAGATGGCGTGTTGTGTGGGTATAAAAAGTTTAAATGTTTGTTTAATCTATATATTTTAGCGAATATTTTTTTTGTTTAAGTAGCCAATGTCTACTTTCCCATTGAAATTCTCAATCCCCAACGATCACAATGCGCCCAACGCTCGTGAATATGTTAACAGTGGACCTGGTCACGCCCCCAGGGATGGTATTTAATACCCAACGACGTTGGTGAGCCCATAACACCTAGGCTATTAAGTTGGAACAAGTTTAATTAGCAACAAGAACGGTCTTGAATTCAAAATCAACATTAGGGATTCTAGGCATTTATGATTTTGATGTTTGTTTTGGGTTTTATTATTTAGATAAAAACTTACAAATCATGGGTTGGTAGACGGGCAACAAGCTGCGCCGCCACCCCCTTTTGAATTGCAAATCCTACTCGGCTAAACACATAACTATGGCCTATAGACACTGTCGCATGCGCAAGTGCTGCCTTTTGAACCCGCTTCAAGAAACCGGACGCCACAGGGGCCAGACAACCAAAGGTATCGAACGCGAAAGGAAGGAAGGCATGTTGATTATCTATGCAGGCCTGCTCGTGCTTGGATATTTTCCCCGCTTCAAGAAACCGGACGCCAATGTTTGTTTGAAATAAACTAAAGGCAATGAAACATTTTGAAGCAAATATGCTTATATTGGTACTTAACTTGTTACTATCAATAACAGTAGTTACCAAGTTAAAAAGGAGAAAAACATATTAAATCCTCATAACACAAAAGTCACGGCCTAATTCACATTTGGGACCTTGAGTATGAACCACATTAGAGTCCTGGAAATGGATCGGGTCCTCCGGTGAGACTTTCAGCGTCGGGGCAGTGAAACATATTCTCGAAAGTAGCAGGACTCATCACGAGAGTGTTGAAGACTGGATTTGCAAATGGATCCCGGCCAAATGCAATTTTTTTTGTGTGGAGAGCGAGCTTGAATAGTATCGCTACGGCGGAAGCTTTAAAGAAACGAAATATAGCTATTGATGACGAGAGTTGTAAGCTCTGCGGTGAAGGTAATGAGACGGTGGACCATATCTTCACGTCTTGTATGGTGGCGACGTCGGTTTGGAACCATGTTAACAGGTGGTGCAAAGTGGCTCCGATGTTCAAGGATCTTCTCCAAATACATGAGCATGTCGGGTTGAGTGGGAAGAAAAAGGAATTCTTTAAAGGAATTCTTAGAATCGGGTGTTGGTGCATATGGAAGGCGAGGAACAGGGTTGTTTTCAACAATGAAGAGGCGAAGATTGGAGATATTATTAGCAACATAAAAGCTTCGGGTTTTCTTGGGTGTAATAGTAGGTTCAAAGGATTCTCGTGCACTTGGATAGATTGGTGTAAATATGTAGTGTTTTTTGGGTTTTGGCGGCCTTAGTTTTGAGGTTTGCCGGTGCGTTTGAATGAAATTTTCCTTTAAAAAAAAACCACATTAGAGTTCAACTTAGCCCAATAGCAAAATTGATACGGTAATCTTGGAAATTTGGAGATTCAAGACCATGACGCACCCATGAAGAGCCATGGATATACCATATTCAAACCTAAAGTTATGTTTTTGGTCACATCTTTTAAAATCATTCAGAGCAATGATCTAGAGATCATTATTATAACTAGGTGTAAGCACCTAAAAACTGATAATTACCAAAACCTAAGTAACTAATATTGATGATGGTTACTACTAATGATGAATATTATGTTGATTTGGAGTTAGTGCTGATGATAACAAAGGTTAAAAAATGGTGTTGAGAAAGAGTTATGGTCGAATACATTCCACTACTGATAAAAACAAGTTGCTAATGATGACCACATGTAACTTATAAGGAATATTTCTACCAAAAGAGTAACTTGCTACTCATAACTGTTAAAATACCAGTATAAATGTGCCCTTACATAATTATATTTCCTTGTGTTATATTTTAAGTTGTTAAGGTTATTAACATGTTTTCCTTTTATGTTTGTGAGGTTTGGATTTGGGCTTTTTTTTCTTATCTGGAACTGGGCTTGTTGTTGTCTCAAAGATGAGCTCGTTACACTTGGCTCGTAGCTACCACATGGCTATCTAGGGTTTGGTGCGATATATTATAGGGAGAAGAGTCCAAAGACTTGATCATCTCATCTGTAACACCTCGTAAAATCGTGTCCAATAATGTGAAGACACGTGTCCTAAACCCTAAATATGTAAAAAGTTTGACTTTGAAGGACTAAAGTTGATGAACAGTGAAAAGATGTATGCGGAGGAACTAAAAGTGTCAACATGCTAAACTTATGCCTCTGAATGACCTTATACGACGTTCGTATTCTCAAACGAGTAAATTATTGGGCATGAGAAGCCATTTGTGAAAACAATCGAAAGTTTATAAGACAAAAGGATTAAAAGTGTCAACATGTAATTCTTACATCTGAGTGACCTTTCAATGAACCCGAGACTTCGTAATGTCCAATTATACTTCCGAGAATACTCGATATTGATTACAAAAAGTTTCGGTATCATTATATGATAAATTATGCAAGATTTCGAGAATAAGGGTTAAAAGCGTCAACGAGCGAAACTGGCACCTTCAGGTCATCTTTTGACTAAACGGGAACCTAACGGTGTTTGTTATAACCTTCAAGATCATCAAAAACTAACTATAAGGACCAAAAGTGTCTAGAATGAAACATATATGAAGTTATAAGAACCAGAGACTGAAACTGCCTTTTTAGAAACTTGTTAAACCTGGACATAGGAGAGTCGCGGGCCGCGAAGCTCACTCCCATTTCTCTCGCGGGCCGCGAGCCAATGCCCAGTATCGAAAAAGACTGGAAGCTGCATGCAACCTTGTTGCCCACATAAACCGCCATGCATGCTCAGAACTCAAAACCAGGGATTGTTGGATGGTTTTTACTACCTCTAGGACACCTGGATTGATCTGAAGGTGATCCTAGACACCTGGCTTCATCCTAGAACTCCTTAAATTAGTATAAATAGGACCTTCATGAAGCCATTTGAACTTGCACCTCATATTTTCTCACTTCTTCTCATTCTTAGAGGTTCTAGATCAAAAAGGAAGCTCCCCTTAGTCTAATCTTTGATTTAGGACCTGTTGTAAGTGTCATTAGCCACTCTAGTTCGGTTTTATGCTTTTAAAAGCCGAAAGTCAAATTTACCGCTAAACGGATTTGACTTTCGGTTTAGACCTAAACGGTCCAGCCATTGTTCGAGGCGAATATGGCTACGTGATCGTAATTGGTAGGTGTTAATCCCTCAAAAGGGCACATCCTAATTACCACGTTTACTTAGTTAATTGTCGGGTCAAAATATTTAAAATAAAAAGTCAAACGGGTCAGTTTTTAAATAAATTCAAAACTGATAATGTAGAAGTTATAAAACATGTTTTATCACTCTAATAACTTGGTAAACATTATTAGAACATATCTAAACATGTTCAACCCAACAATTCTGAGTTTAAGCTCGGTTCGTAACTGAAAGTCGCAAAAGCTTGACTTTTGCTTTAACTTTCAGTTCTGACCCAAATTAGCTTAATTCCTTTACACATTAGAGTTCCTTTGTGACCATATTGTGTTGTAGTATAACCCTCTGAGGTTATATTACATGGTCACTTAGTAATCTGAGTTTAGATGCATGTTTCCGTTGTTATGCTTTATGTTGACTAATACGCCCTTTTGCCTAAAAATGAGGTTTTTAATATAAATGAACATGCAAATGGACTAAGTACTGAATAGTAAACATATTTATAATATTTTGATGTTTACAATCTGGTCATAAACTGAAGTTATATGATTATTCGAAAATTATGCTTTTATAAGGACTAAAATGCCCTGTAGCATGCAAATCAAGTTTTAAACATAATTTTGACATAAAACTCTTTACCTACTGTTGTGATATCATATTTAGGATTTATTAGGATGTTGGGTCAGATTATATAATGACCTTAACCTTGTGTTCTTGTACAGAGCTCGTAAATGACGATAATACCCTTTTCGCAATTAAAATGAGTTTTAAATATAATAAACATGCAAAACCTTTTTGCTACTGATATGTTATGAAAAATAAAATATTTTAACCATTCAAAGCTGGTCAAAATCTCATAATCGCTTAAACTTCGAAATTATTGTCACTTATCGAATTTTACGCTAAATAAGTGCATAGTATGGTTTTAAACCATATTTGGCACCCAAGACTTGTTACCTACTGAATTTATAAATTATTTTAAATATTTTTACAGTAGCTAAAATTCATGAACTCAGAATCTCAAATAAGTCCCTAAAACTATGTGTGAAATGACCAAAATGCCCATACGGTGCATAGTTTGGCCATAAATCATAAACCACACATATAATTGATGTCCTACTGATTTAATACCACAAATTAAAGATTTTCACAAAATGTTTATGACCAGAAGTTTAGTTTACATACAAACCCCTTTTATAAACCTTAAAATGACCAAAATGCCCTTATGGGGCTTAATTCGGTTTTAAAACCTTTATGGGCATACATGTTGATATCCTACTGATATCATGACATATTTTAAGCATAATAACATATGGAACTTGTATATGACTCATCTGGTTACCCGTTTATGCTTATACGTGTTCGGTTCGGTTTATGTAACTAGTTTGCATAAATTAACCGAAACGGGTTTAACCTTATCATTTAAAATTCAAAATCCAGAATATATTTAGTTTACCCATAATATGCAAGTCTCCATACTTGTTGGGTCTAAATTACATTCCATTCCGGTCACCGCTTAATCTAGCGTTTCATACCGTAAATCGTTCTTTAAACTAACCGGTCTAAGTCCTCTACTTAAATAAGACCCGTTAGTATTCTAATAGGTTAATATTACCTTCATTCCAGATTAGGGAGCCCCAGTAGAAGATACCTTCATAAAGTCTTAGTAATTATACGGCTGAGTAGAAAATCTTGCATTTAAAACTCAGGTTAAATACTTTTAACTTATTTTCCCTTATACGGGCTTGGGATACGTTAAATTATTACCGCTAGGTCGGTTGTGGGATAATTTGGTAGGATTATGATTAATAAATCTGCATAACTCGTTATAATCCGTTTTGTTTGATAACATAAACAATTGGGGGTTAACGACCGTGTCCTGGATATCCTTGGCTCATTTAAGTTACTAATGGCCACGACCTATGCACGGGGTAAAGGCATACACCCGACAGATGCAAATGCTAAAATATAAATTACTCACAAGTTGGGGATAACTCCTTTGTGGGTTTTATAAGTGGTGTGTTGGTTAATCATGCCCCGGTTTCTAAACCGGGCCCCATATGTATAACAAACATGTAAATCTGTATACAAGATTATAAATGTAATTATCCCAAGTTATAAAAGATTTTTCGTGCCATATGCACCTAAACCAATTTTCATAAACATTTTCAAAAGAGTCAGTTAATTGTATTTACCAATGAAAACTGACGTATTTTCAAAAGACTAAGTGACAGGTACCTCACGTAATAGGCTGGAGTTACTTGGCATTTATTAAGAGGATCTTGCAAGTCCTTAGATGCCTTAAAGTCTGTTGAACTCTGTTTTATATTTTTATTTAAAGATCCGCCTGTGGATCCTTTTGACAACCGTCTGTATATTCTTTTATTCGTACTTTAAACATTTGGGTTGTAATAGTAATTTACCTTCCAAGCCTTTCGATGTGCTATAACTGTGTTTAATTGACTATGATGATATCAACTACGTCACGATACTCCCCACCGGGCCCATCGGATTATGTGGAAATATCGGGGTGTGACATCATCCTTCTCATCTTTTGCAACCTGTTCCTTTTCTTCTTGTTTTCTTCGTCATCCTCACAAGTACATTCGTGAGTGTTGAGGGTTCTTATTCTTGTTTGATTCTTTTAGTTGATAATCATTTGATTCACTAGTCAATCTGTGATGACTGGTTCATCAATCATTTGTATTTGTTACTAATATTACGCAATAAATGAAGTTTCGTATCTTTGATCTTTGAGTTTTGACATGGTATCAGAGCTTCGAGGTTGAATCGGTTCTCTAGTGTCCTTCCGCTACATACTTCGTGGGCTTGATTCTATGAATCAACCTAGGGTTTCTTATCGGAGGCAAGTTATGTTTCCAGTGACTCTTGAGGTCTTGGTAGTCCATAGGGCTCTACCAACTTCATATATTGGTGTTCTCATTCTCTTGGTGCTTGTGCCGCTGCAGTGATTGAAACCCTAATTTTTAGGGTTTTTTCTGGTGCTCTTGAAGAAGGTTCTCGTTGGTCCCTTTTTTAGGGCAAACCAACAGGACTTGTGCGATTGTCTTCTGATCAGATCCTTATAACCCTAAGTGAAGGTTACATGCCTGATTCCCTGGAGTTATCCGCACCCTCTATGAGATCGTTCTATCTCTCTCTCTTTTTATTTCGTCTATTGCATCATTAAGTTTTTGTGTCTAGGCATTTTGATACCGGGTTTAGTCAAGACCGGTTTTGATTTAGGACACAGAGAAGGTTCACTCTGTTGCATTTGTAGTTGTTTATCTTTGGTCAGTTGTGTTGTGGCTCCCTGGATATTGTCTGAGGAGGCACCTTCAGTGACGAACCTCTGATCGGACCTTTGTCCTGGTTTCGCCGGTCCGTATTATGTGTTTATTTTTCCGTTTGTAGTCATTTATGATATTTTTTATTTGTTCTTGCTCCTTTTGTGTATTGTTTGCTTATTTGTTTTATGGTTTGTAGTACTGTGTTATCTGATTATTGTGTTTGGCTGATTTATCTACTTAAAATGGGTGATAAAACTGAGTCTTCTGTTACTTTGGTTAGCAAACTTGATGCTAGTGATCCTTTATATCTTCATGCTAGTGATTCAAGTGGTCTTACTATAGTCAATATAAAGTTAAAATGAACTGAAAATTATGTGGTCTGGTCAAATACTATG